>JBCJKH010012597.1:0-16483 GCA_039877255.1 Loriculus beryllinus
TCCATGTCCTTTTTATGTTGAGGACACCAGAACTGCACACAATGCTCCAGGTGAGGTCTCACGAGAGCAGAGTAGAGCATCGGGATGTTTGTGGTTAATTCCCCTCCTTCCCGGCCCTCCTGTCTGTATTTAGCCTAAGAAAACACAAGCAAAGCACACGGAGTGAATGTGCCCTGCAGCCAAAACAGCACGGGCTGGGGGAGACAAGGGAAAGGCGAAGAGGGTGGGAAGTAAACGTGATGTGGAGATGACGCCCGTGGACAATAAAGCAGGAAGGATGAGGCAATGAGACCTAACACGGAAGAGGAAGCTGAGATATGAGTTGAGTGATGATCTCATGGCCGCCGATGTGAAGGGGGGAATTGCTGTGTGAAAGGGGATGGTAAAGCAATTTTCTTCCAACACAATCAGAGGCGAGCTGGAAAAGGCCTTCCCTTTCCCTTCAGTGCATTCTAAATGTGTGGAATTAAAAGTTAATGGTCACTGGGTACGGTTCTGGTGACCCCAATGTAAGGATGTGGAGCTGTTGGAGCACATCCAGTGAAGGGCGTGAGGATGATGAGAGCAGCTCTGCTCTGGAGCCAGGCTAGGGCAGTCTGGAGAAGAGAAGGCTCCTTAAGGGGAGACCTTAAAGCAGCTCCAGTGCCTGAAAGGGCTGCAGGAAACCTGGAGAGGAGCTTTGGGCAAGAGCCTGGCTTTAACCTGACAGAGGGGAGATTGAGAAAGTGCTGCCCTGTGAGGGTGCTGGGACACTGGGATGTGTTGAACGGAGATGCTGTGGCTGCTCCATCCCTGGCACTGCTTGGACGGGGCTTGGACCACCCCGCTCCAGTACCACCTCTGGTCAAGCCCCGCCTCCTCCCCGCTCCTATTGGGTGTCCTGCGCGGCAGGGCCGCAATCCCGCCTTCTGATTGGCTCCCTCGGAGCGGGCGGTGCCGCCGCTCCGTGGCGTGATGGCGATGCCGGAGCCGCCGCCCCGTAAGGGATGAAGGAGCCTCCGGTACCCGAGCCCGTTCACCATGGCCGCAGCGGGATGGAGCCTGCTCCGCACCGCCGCCAGGCGCAGGTAAGGAGCCGGTGGGGTTTCCAAGAGCTCTGTGCTCCAGGGATGGGGATAGGGATGGGGTAAGCGCGCCGCGGGGTGGGTCCCGGGCATGGCACCGGTTTGCTTTAGCCGTTTATATGCGGTTACTGGTGCTGTGCAATAGCATCGATGCGTTAACGCGCTGCAGGGTTGCGTTACTAACGATTCCTGGGCTAAAGATGGGAAATGGAACGGTTGGTTTACCTAAAACACAGAGATCCCGGTGGGAGAGGTTTTGTCCCGTTGATAAAGGAGATGGAGCTGTCCGTTTGCCCATACTGTCCAAGTGATGCTGCTGGGGTGGGAGATGTGATCTCCGTTCTGAACACATGGTTTGGGTTTAAAACTGGCAAATTTGGAGCAGTGCAGTTGCTAGAAGGGGTTTCCTTCAATGTGATGCCCTGAGTTGTTCTCCACCAAAAGAGTTGTCAGCAGTGGATGAATCATAGAGCACTGCTGTGATTCTCAGTCCTTTGCTCTCAGATTCCTTCAACCCAAAGCAGTCAGTGGCTATGAATTGGGCACTAAGGCCATTAACGTGTGTCTAAACCCTGGGTACCACGGCTGCATGGCTCTGACTTGCTTAAACACCTTCCCAGTTTCAGAGGTGCCCATCTCCTTGCGCACTCCAGTTCTCCACACTCCCCATTGGTTGCTTTTGCCCAAGCTGTGAATCCTGGTTTAAGCTGGACCTGTGTAAGATACTCTGAGAACCACCCGTGCCATGCTCCCGTGGGTACCATCCTGCCCCATCCACTGGCTGCATCCCTGCTGGCATTCCACACCTGCACCCGCTCACACCAGGAAGAGCCCACATCCCGCAGCGATGTGACCCATAAGGCTCATCCCGATACAGCTCCAGATGCAGAGAGGCCCAAGGGGACAAGGTCTTTACGCCAACGAGTTGTGGGGGAGCTGAAGCATTATTACAATGGATTCCACTTGCTTTGGATCGACACGAAGGTGGCTGCCAGGATGGTGTGGAGGCTGCTACATGGCCAGGTCCTCACTAGGAGGGAGAGAAGAAGGGTAAGTGTTACTTGGCTGAAATGATGCAATAAGAGGCTTGAAGTGATGGAGAGGGGCTCTTCATCAGGGACTGTAGTGATAGGACAAGGGGTGATGGGTTCAGACTGAAACAGGGGAGGTTCAGGTTGGAGATAAGGAAGAAGTTCTTTATGTGAGAGTGCTGAGGCGCTGGCACAGTGGTAAATGCTCCATCCCTTGTAGTGTTCAAGGCCACATTGGGTGACGTGGTCTAGTGTGAGGCACCCTTGCCCAGGGGGTTGGAACTGGGTGATCTTCAGATCCTTTCCAACCCAAAATCAATGGCTCTATGAGAGAAGCTGAACCGCTCGGTTTTCACGCTCCTTTGGAACCCATTTCTATGCCTGGTTGAGTCGTGATTTCTGCTGTGTCTTCTCTACAGCTGCTGAGAACTTGTGCAGATCTCTTCCGCCTGGTTCCCTTCCTGGTGTTTATCATTGTCCCCTTCATGGAGTTCCTGCTGCCTGTGTTCTTGAAGCTCTTTCCTGAAATGCTGCCCTCAACGTTTGAGACGGAGTCAAAGAAGGTTTGTGTCCTTCCTGAGGGCATCCTCCAGCTCAGCAGAGCATCTCTACAGCTGCACACATGAGCTCTTGTTTCGTGCCTGGTGCTGTGGGTGAGGAGCAGCCTCATGCACAGGTCGAGGACCCAGCTTGTTCCTATGCAGAGCACCAGGATCTGGTGGTTGTGCTGTAAGCACTGATCAGCAGGAAAGCACACAGCAAGTCAGTTACCTGCATCAACCTGAGCCTGTTTGCTTTCAGCCCTGAAGTCCTATCCCTTCTCTTTCCCACAGTCCTTTCCTGGTTTTCAAGCGGAATTCCTAATTTCTGTTTCATTTCCTAAATGAAGGAAGAGAAGCAGAAGAAGAGGTTAAATGCGAAGCTGGAGTTAGCCAAGTTCCTGCAGGAAACCACTGCAGAGATGGCCAGAAGGAACAAAGTGGAATCAGCACAAGGAAAACAGTTCTCCTCGTATGTGCACCAGGTAAAATGGGTTGGGGGGGGGGGGGGTGTGTGTGTGTGTGACAACCCCAGTCCTTGCACCAGCTTTAGTGCTGCTGTTTTGGGCAGGGAATGAGGGATTTGTGCTAAGATTGCAGAGCAGCACAGAGCTGTCTGTCTGGGGTTACCATTAACTGCATGCCCTCCTGCTGCTGATGCCCTGCTGGCGCTAGCTCTTGCCCCCACCACTCTAAGCTATCCATATGGACAAGCATTCCCATCCTGGAGCATCCTTTAAGTGGCCACTCAATGCTGTTTCTCTGTGGCCTTTTAACTATAGGGTCTGCTTTCCATCCAGAGGCTGAAAACCCTGTGTGAGAAACAGGAAGGGTCCTTTCCTGAGAGGGGGAAGAGGATCCTGCACAAACTGGGGTTCTCTTTAGCCCTGATGCCTCTTGCTTCGTCCAGATCCGTCGCAGCGGCCACCAGCCCAGCACCCAGGACATCGTGCGCTTCTCCAAGCTCTTTGAGGATGAGCTCACCCTGGAGCACTTGGAACGGCCTCAGTTGGTGGCTCTTTGCAAGCTGCTTGAGCTGCAGCCCATTGGCACCAACAACCTGCTCCGCTTTCAGCTCCTGCTCAGGCTCAGAACCATCAAGGCAGACGATGAGGTGAGGTTGAAGCAGCTCAGGTGTCCTTGCTTTGGTGGAGCGCAAGCTGAGGCTCTGCCCTCGGAATCACTGCTGCATTCCAGTTCTGGAGTAGACATCGCATGGAAACACCGTGAAGCAAGTGAATTCAGGATGAGTTTATATTAGTTTATAGCTGCATTCCTTTAGCCTGGAGAAGGCCAAGGGAGAATGTGCCTAATGGGGTTGTTTAGCACATGGAACCACACTTAGAGGTGCACAGAGGAGAACAGGTAAAGGTCATCAGTTGCAGCAAGGAAAATTCCATCTTGATAAAGAAACAAACTCAGTGGGTAAACAGTGGAACGGGTTTTCCAGAGGCTGTGAAATCCCCATCCCCAGGGATGCTCAAGGCACACATGGAAAAGGCTGAGCAATGTAAAGAAACGTATAAGTCAACCCCCTATTGAACAGGAGGTCGCACTGGGGACCTCCAGAAGTCCCAGCCTATGTTTTAGGCTTGTGTAGGAGCTGTGGTTTGAAATGATGTAAAGGATCCTATTAGGACACAGAAGAAAAGACCAGAAAGGTTACTGCTAGTAAGAGATGAGGTTCTGACAGGCACATACAACTAACCAGGTTAACTAACTAACCCAGGTCCAGCTTTAAGCCTGCAATTGGATGTGTGAATGAGCTCTTTGAACCTGCAGCATCACATGTAACAGATGCCTGGGGGAAACCCAGAGGAATTAGGATCCAGGTTTTCCATCCTCTGTAGCTGAAGGCTGTCAGAAGGAATAGCCCACAAAGGTTCCGTCTCATCTTTGTATTGGTGTGCCTTCATGCCCATTTACCTAAACAGACCTTTCTTTGGGCTCAAGCCTATCAAAGACGTCAGGGTTTTGGCTTACTCTGTGCTGGGATAGAAACATCCCTTTTCATTCCAGCTGATTGCCAAGGAAGGAGTCAATGGCCTGAGTGTGTCCGAGCTGCAGAGCGCGTGCAGAGCCAGAGGGATGCGGTCACTGGGTCTCTCAGAGGAGCAACTGAAGGAACAGCTCAGACAGGTAAGTCCACTCTGGTGTGGTCCTAGGACACAGTGAGGAGCAGTGCTCAGGCCCAGCTTCACTAGGGATTCATCCATTCCACATGGATCCTCACCTGACAGAACACGTTAAAGGCATGAAGGATCCAGGTTATGGCTTGGACTGAAGAGAAGACCGAGTAGCATCAGGGCCAGCTAGAAGGAAGATGAAGGGAGGGTGGGTGGAATATGATTTAAGCTTCTAAAGTAGCCAAGACTTGTAGCAGAACCAACACCAGTGTTCTGTAAGCATTGAAACAGGTTACAGATAGTGCAGTAGGTGCTGTTTGTGTAAGATGTAGGTAACTCAAAGTACTTTGCTTTAGCTGGTGGCTGCTTCTCAGTAGTTATAACTTCCCTCATAAGCAGCTAGGAACATCCTCTCTGGCGTGTATTCCATTTGGTATCCTTAACTCTTCCAAACTATTCCTTCTCATTGTGGCAACTTAAAGCTGTGCAAGTCAAACTCCAGATACTGATAAGCTCCTTAAGGACAAAGGATGCTGTGTAAATCAGTGCTGACATAAAACCATATATGAAATACCTTTTCCTTCTGTTTTCCTCCAATAGTGGCTGGATCTGCATTTGAAAGAGGACGTTCCACCTTCTCTGCTCCTGCTTTCCCGTGCCTTGTACTTGATAGATCCAAGGCCACAACCTGCTCCAGTTCCCCAAAAGCAGGTGGGTTGTTTGAATAGAGCTTTCAGGTTAATAGTTCAACCATTAATCGTTCTAAAGATGAAGCCCTGGGACATGGATCTTGTCCTTTGATCCTCTGAGCGGGCTGAAGTTATAACTGTGCTGAACTCAGTGTTCTTCTGCAGAGAGGTGAAACTGCTCCAATCACGACATCCACTCTCGAAGGCCAAGAGACCCTGATGGATCCTGCCCCTGTTGTACAGGGAGGAAAGGTTGGAAAAGAGCAATCTCTGAGTAGGACAATGAGGGTGTACTGCTGTATCCTTTGGGAAGAGCATGGGGACAAAGCTTTCCAGAGCTAGACAGCACCCCCTCTTTGACACCATTGTCCAGAGCACACAAGCAGTGCGTGTGCTTGCATTGTGTTTGTGCCACAGAGCCTCATGGTTGCATGCTCCAACTCTAGACAGTGAAAGGTACAGAGAGCCATGGCACATCTTAGGGTTAATAACCCAAGTTATTCAGTACCACGGTGCTGGCTTTCAGCAGAGGAGGGCTCACAATCTGCTAAGTTGCTTTATCCACACATAGAGACCTCCATCCAAGTACAATTAGCTCAGAGAAGCCAGTTAAAGGAGACTTGTGGCTTGTTTTCAGCTCTCTTAGTGAGCTGGGGAGTGACCCAGGACAAGGAGAGACAAAACACCTGGAGCAGGGAAACCAGAGGGGATGGTTCTCAGCATAAGGCTGAAGAGAATTCCTTGGATTAGTCCAAGCTGATAGAAGCAGCAACAGAATTAAAGGAGGACATTGTGTCGACTGCTAGGAGGACTCCCAAATAGCACTGTTAGGTTGGAGATGCTGACCTAGAGCTCTCACAGGCATGCGGTGCAGGGAGCAGCCTTACTTGGGAAGGAGAAGGGGCTGGATGGGATGCAGGTAGAGCTTTGTTTTCTGAGGCTTCTATGACTTAAAGCTGGTTTTCCCTTAAAGGATGAAGAGGTTGTATCCCAGCCAATAGAGCAGTTGCCAGGCTCTGAAGTGCCAGCGAAGCCTCCCCCACAAGAGGTAAGCTTTTCCAGCCTCTGACTTCCCAAAGGAGATTGTTCTTTCCACAGCCCCCAAGCTGGGAATGGATGCTACAAGGGGCTGGGAATGGATGCTACAAGGGGCTGGGAATGTTGCGTTCAAGGAGCAACTGGGGAAACTGGATGAGAACTGCATTGAGGGCTGCTAAATACAAACCCACCACACTTGACAGGCACTGTGGGGAATTCCCAGTGTGCCTTTCCTTGTGCTCTTCCTTAATAGCCTTCTGTGGACCACGAGGATAAACCCACCCTGGGGTTACATGGCATTTGTATCTGTCAAGTCCTTCCTACAGTGACTTGTGCCCGTTTCCTTGCTGTAAATACCTGATGTCAGCTTAGCTGCTTATGCAGCCATCCAGGCTGCCCATTGAAGGCAAGTTTGAGCCCAAACTTGCATTTATCAACAGGAGAATGCTCCTTTCCATGGTAACTTTGTTCTTAGCCTGCTTCCCATAGGGAAAAATAACCTTCTTCCAAAGAATTCCTTGCATTTCCAGATGCGTTTGTCCCGATGCTGCCTCAAATCCGCATCTTTCTCTTGCACCCAGACTCAAATGGAAGCATCTCTGAGCAGCAAGGCTGGCGCCAATGGAGCATAGCCTGGAGCCAGTGAGGACTCTGTGACACTGGGAGAGAAGAGCTGTCCCCTCTGCCCCTCCTCAGAAGGAAAGAGGGATTTTCCCAGAGGATGCATCACCCAAACAGGTGGCAGTAGCCCTTGGGGGCCTCTCTGTCTGCTCCAAGCTTACTGACACTTACCTGGATGGCACCACCTCCTCTATTGTGCTGGATCCCCCCCTTAGTTGAACTTCTGGTATGTTAACAGTGATGCCACTGTCAGTGCTATTACTGAAGGGGGTTGTTTGTGCTCTTAAACCTCAGGAAAGACAACTCTTCATTGCCCTAAAGCCCAGAACGAGCTGTTCTGGAGCTCTGGTAAAGCCTGGTGTACAGTGTGAGACCCCCATTCCCAAGGCCTGCAGCTCCTTTGGCTGCTGCAGCTTTCCAAGCTCTTGATCCTAGCATGGATTAACCCATAAGCAGTGCACAGAAGGGCCTGTGTTGCTGTTGTGTTTCACTGTCCCTTGTGTACCAAGGTGAATGAGAGCAGCAAACGGACACCAGCACACTCTTAGAGTGCTGTGGCTGAACTTAACTGATCAGGAGGACCTAAGGACTTGCTGGGCAAGAGCAGGGATGTGAAGAGGATGGCTTCACTGCTGGACCAAGTCTGATGTAACCTGCACCAAGTCAATTGAACCTTATCAGGCTCAGAGCCACACATCAGTGCCCTCAGACCCCCTGTGCTGCACAAAGTGATGCTTTGCACGCTGCGATGCTGACTGATTCTGGAAGGCTCTATGGGAGGATGCTCAAATGCTGGTTTTAGCATTTAAGTGTTTTTTACTTGTCCTGTGTCTTCAGCAAGGACTCGCATGATGGGTTTGGAACGTGTATTTATACTTATTGTCAGTGTAAAACTAGACTTGGTGCTAAGTAGGATGAAACGTCTCTTGTAGAGGTCAGACAGCCCGTAGAACAATCCAACTCAACAAAAGCCTGGCTGTTATCAGCACTTCAAACACACAGCTCCAGGTTCCTGCTCACAGGAGTGCCGTGTTCCCTGTTCCATCCCTGCACCCTGCCTTGGCACAGCGCAGGGATGCAGCATGGAGTACTGGGGGTTAGTAAATAACAACTAATGTTACCTCAATAAAACAACCCCATTCCTCTGCATGAAGCAGGTGAGGTGTTGCTGGAGGCTGGCTCAGAGCAGGTTGCTCAGTGCAAGATGCCACTGGGGCATTGAGATGGGTGTGCAGAAGGACGCGAGCAGCAGCCCCATTATGGTTAAAGAGTAAAGAGGGAGATGGAGCTGCTGAGCTCAATTGGTAAGGGAAGGTCCGCCCGGTGTAAAGCACAAACGGGGCTGACCCCGTGGCAATGATGGGAGGGATGCGGGCCCTTTCCGTAAGCGCAGTGAACGCCAGTGCCGCTTCCCACCGGTAGATCGCAGCATCACCCAGGGCTTGCATTGCCGAACCCCGAAACGGGCTGTTGGAGCGAATCCACCGCGCATCAAGAGGCAGCCCGGGCCGACCAAACACCAGCAAAAGGCTCTATAAAAACCTGCGAAGCTTTCCACATCCCACATGTCCAGGAAGCCCGTGGGATTTAAGGCAGGACCCTGCTTCCAGGTCCAAGCGACACCCAAGGACCAGCATTAAACCCCTCCCCAGAGCCTATAAAGTCACGCTCGTGATTGCACCCAGCTCTCAGTGCTCCTGGTGTCCATGCACAGCATCCCTCCAGGAGCACATAAAGCCACATGGAGGAGGTGTGTTGGGAAGCTTCATTTAAAGAGCTGGCTGCAGCCCCACAACAGCAGAGCAGCACATGGAGAGCCTGGTCCTCGCACGCAACACCCCAGCATCTGCCTCAAGCTGGGATGAGAGCGTGTTTGGATTTCCAGGAGCAGTTGGGAGCTGCGGGAGGGAGCGATCCCTGTTCCCGGCACCCATTGCAGCTGAGGAATTCCGAGTTCCTGGAATCAGCCATTCATTACAGCGGGGTAATGAAGTGTTCTCAGCACCAGCCAGACTTCAAAGCTTCTCTCCGTGCCTGCTTCAAAGCCCAGACCCTGGCCTTGCATCCAGACCCGCTGCAGACAGCAGTGAAACCAACCCACCGAGCTCTGCAGCAGGAGATGCTGCCCCTTCCCCAGCCCCTAATAAGTGGTCCATGGGGCACAGACATCCCCAAGGTGCCCACACATCCATGGGCACCATCGCTGCCTGGTTGCTGCTCCTGCAGCCTGCCCGAGGGGTGCACCAGAGCCTTGTCCTGCCCCACACAAGCCCCTTTGTGGGCATCACCAGCGCACGGATACGGTTCCTGTGCTCCAGCAGCTCACCAAGCCCATCACCGCTGTGCTTGCAGCGCCGTGAGCCTACCTGATGCATTGAGCAAGCCTGGTGGGTACCTGCTGCACAGCAACAATGGGCTCATCTTCCTCTGCTTTAGTACTGCAGGCTGGGTGTGCCAGCAGCACCAGCAGCTGAGCAGGATGAGGCCATCAGCTTCCATCAGTAAGCAATCAGGGACAGGCTTGGGAAAGCTGGGTTTGAATGGCCTGTTTGTTCCTCCATAGCAGGAACAGGGGTGAACAGCAGCAGCTCCCTTTGCAGGAGAAAACCCCTTGCAGAGGAGCAGGGATGCTCCTTTCTCAGGGTGTCCCATATGGGTGGGAGTCGGGAGGCAGGATCCTGGGATCCTGATGGGATTCAATCCATAGGGATTCATCAAAGCCAGGGAAGAACAAGCTGTGCCAGCACCAAAAGCCTCCTCCAAGAGCTGGGACAGGCTCCCAGGAAGGAGTGGGATGCTGGTGGGACGAAGAGGTGAGCTCAGGGCGAGCTATGGTGCTTTATGAGCCTCATCCACGCTGGCATTCATGAGCGAGGAGTCGCTTTGTGTCTGTTTTCCTCCTGTGATTCCCATTTAGAAGGATCTGGAAGCCAGGGAATGCCGTTCCCTGGTTGTCCTGCACTGCACGGCTCCGTGCTGAGCCTGAACATAAGCATCAGTGGGGAGCCAGGCACTGTGTGAACCCACAGCATCCTTGGACCACTTCCACATCCCTAACCAAGCCCCTGGATTATTGCCCTTCCATAGGGATGGAGCTCAACCTGCCCCCCCCCGAGCACACAGCCAGCCCTGGGCTGGGAAAGACACATCCTTTCCACATGGATTTGTGCTGCAAAAGGGAGCTCTGCTCCCACCAGCCCATCACTGGGCACCGATGGGTGCTGTAGCCCGACCCCCAACCCTATGGAAGGGAGGAGTTTGCTGCATGACCCCAGAGGGAGAGGAGCAAATGGACCCATAAGTGGCTGGATGCTGCTCTGCAGCACCGGGCGCATGAACACGGATCCAAGGCTGTGTGTGCTTTGGAATAGGAAGAGCTTTTCCAGCCACATCAGTGCCAAACACCTTCCAGTCCCCCCTCACATCCCAAAGCCAGCTCCTCACTGCTTTATCCTTATCCCGGGGCATCCCGGTGTTACCCCGGCTCCCGGGCTTTGTGGCACCCATTCCTGCTGCTGTCCTGCTTGCAGGAGGCTGTGCCTCTGCCTTGGAGGTGGTGGGATTTCAGCTGGATCCTGGTTGGAAGCGTCTCCTATGGCACAGCCCCGGTCCTTGCGTCAGCCTCTTCCCTGCAAAGATGCACGGCTCAGCACTTTATAGGAGATGAATATTCAGAGGGAGAAGCACTGATTTAGTGAGGCCCAAGCACAACAAAGGCTGAGATTTACAGCCTCCTGTATCCAAGCTGCATTCCGAGCAGGCCTGCTGTCTCTGCTATAAATCGGGAACAAAGGAGACGGAGCCTAAAACCAGCCTAAAGTAACAGGGAGCAAGGGCTCAGCACCCAAACCTGGCTTGGGTGCTGTGGGGCGCAGGCAGCAGCATCCAGGATATTCCCATCACGGAGCCCACAGGGAATGTTGGACACCTTCTGCTAGAGCAGGATGCTCCGAGCCCTTTCCAACCTGGACTTGAACACTGCAGGGATGGGGCAGCCACAGCTTCTCTGGGCACCAGCGCCTCAGCACCCTCACAGGGAAGAGCTTCTGCCTTGGATCCAGCCTAGTTCTGATCCACATCTGGTTCTGGTTCTGATTCACATCTGGTTCTGATCCACATCTGGGTCTGGTTCTGATCCACATCTAGTTCTGGTTCTGATTCACATCTGGTTCTGATCCACATCTGGGTCTGGTTCTGATCCACATCTAGTTCTGGCCCTGCAGTAGGGATGGAGCTGGACCCCTGGAACCCCACTGCTGGGTGCGATGTGTGGAACAAGGGGGTTGCTGCCCATGCACCCGCTGTGCTGTGGGACCCTGCATCAAGGTTGCAGATGCAGAGACACTTCCATGGCTGGCAGCAGGACAAAGCCCAGCTCAGGGGCTGGGCCGTGGCCAAGAGATTGCCTCGGTCCTGCACAGCCAGAGGGCTTTAAAAGGAGAGAAAGAGGAAGGCGAGGAGTGGAAGAGACAAAGGATGCTGTGAGAGCCAAACGCACCGTGGGGGCTGAGCATCAATGCCCTCCCAATGCCTGGGGGGGTACTGCAGGCACCCACTCCAATCCCCCCTTGTTTTAGGGTCATTTCCCATCTCACTCACCTCCTAAGTTCAATTGCAGCCCCTGGGCAGTGCTGGGTGATGGGGATGGCTTTGGTGCTGCAGCCTTGTCCTGGGCTTGCTGCCACCCTCAGGGATGATGCTCGGGGTCCAGCTCCATGTGGGGCCACCCATCAGATGGGTGCTGACATCAGCTTTGGGGTATCTCCGTGTCGTGGAGTTGCCCACGTCGTGATGATGCTGTACCTGGAAGAGCAGTGAGGATCCCCATCTCCCTGCATCCATCCCAGGGTGAGAGGCAGCGCAGCATCCCCAGGGCGCTGCGGGATGCAGGATGCAGGGATGCTCCCGCTGCCCACCCCATCCCTATCAGCAGCATTGCTGCAGTTGCTCTGCTCTGATCCTATTTAACTGCCCTCCTGGTAACCCCAGGAAACAAGCAGGAGCTTGTGGCTGCAGCGGTTCCTGATGCTGTGAACACGAGCTCCATCCCTCCCTGCCCTGCCAAGTGTATCCCAGGGGAGCGGTGATTGATGGAGACCCCCAGCCCCGCTCCCTGCGCCTGGTTTCATCCCGGGCTGGGAATTCAACATAAATCACTTCATTAAAAGCTCTACTTAATTTAGGAGGGGAAGAGGGGGGGGGGGGGCAGACAGTGCTGATCGATTTAATCTGTGCAGGGAAACAGCAACAAGCAGATGCTTTTATAAGGACCAGTGAGGTCGGTGATGCTGCAGCTGGTTCATCCCAGCTGTTTCAGTGCCGGGTGCTTGGTTATCCCTAAGGAAGGGACCCACTGTCACCATCACGCACTTGTTTGCAGTAGCAAAGGGGTTGAATGGGAGGATGCTGGAGCCGTGCTCTTCCCTCAACATCCTTTGGATGAGCTCGAAGCAGGGACGGTGCAGCGGAGCCTGGGTTAAAGTCTTTAATAATTACAGGAATTCCAGATTCATTACAGAAGAGTTTACAACAAATAAGATTTCTCCATACAAAGGCAAAATAAACTTTTCAAGTAATAGCGGCCTGGCTCCGGAATCTCAACGCCAGTGACAGGGAGGGAGGGAAGGGACACGTGTGTCCCCATCCCTGCCCATGGAAACACCCCAGCCTGTCCTCCCCAGCACCAGCTCCATGGAGCAGAGCTCGGGCAGGATGCGGATGCTCCCGCTAAGGCACTGGTGGGCATCACCCGGGGGGGGGAGCTGGACCAATGCTTTGGGGTCCAGCATGATCCCTGCTCCTTCCCTTGGGAGCCAATGGCAGGGGGTGCAGCCCCATCCCCGGGTACCATCCCAACCCCTCTCTGGCACAAGCACCCCACACACCAATATGGTGCCATGGGATGCGGGAGGGCCAGGGAAGGGGCAGGCACATCATGACAACGTATTCCCACAAGGCATCGACGTTATTGGTACCGTTTAATAGAGCCCCATATAAAAGTGAAGCAGCAGCAGCAGCAATTGATACCGAGGGACCTAAATTGAACTGGGTTTAGAACATAACTTAAAAATAAAACCAAAACAAAACATAAAACCAGCAAAAAGTAGCAAAATATATGGAATTTTTTTTGTTGGTTTTTCATAGCAACTGATCCCTCCCAGCCACTAGAACGTTCCTACCTGCCTGGTGCATCTCTGGTAACAACCCCTTTAAAAAGACATGTAAATATATATTCATATTTATACATATTTGTCGTTATGTACACAGGAGTTCTGTCTCTAGCACTGGGGTGGTGGTGGCACCCACTGCAGCTCCCAGTCCCGATGTGCCAAAGGTTTGGAAAGCAAATCCCATCGGCGCTGGCGCTGCCGAGCTGCAGGACCCTTGCACAGCCATAGGATGCTCAGCTCCAGGTCATGGTTAATCCCAGCTCTCCGAGCCCATCCCACGATGATGGGTGCTTGGCTCCTCACTTCCCACAGGAGGAGATTCCGGCTTAACCAAGTGGAAATATCCAAGGGAAAAGGAAGAGCAGAAGGAAACCTTTAAGCTGCAGGGAGCTCCCGGCACACGAGGTGGATGGATTTGGATATGGGAGATGCTAGGGTTGTGTCTCTGACCCCCTTCTGCTCCAGCCCACGGCGGTCCCTATGGAGATGCCACCCCTCAGTGTCGCTTCAGTCCCCCATTGGTGTGCTGAGGTGGGAATTTGGGAAGGCACGGCTCATCCGGAAGAGGGTCGTGGGAGAACACCGAGTCCTCTCCCGAGGAACATGTGGAGCTGCGGGTGTCCGGGAAGCCGGGGGAATACTGATCCAGCGGCATGGAGAGGTCCAGGTACTCCTGGGAGGGATGAAGGGCGAGGATGGGCTCCGGATGGGATGAGAGCATCCCATGGGGAGCGCCCAGCCCCGGCACCATGGGGCCTCTCCTACCTGGTTGGAGGTCATGGCCACGATCCTGTCCAGGTCTTCCACCAACTGCTTGAAGGTGGGTCTCTGGGATGGGACGGCGTGCCAGCAATCCCGCATCATCATGTACCTGCGGGCAGAGGGAGGTGAGGATGAGCATGGGGATCCAGCCCCCATGGCTAGGAAAGGCATTATTCCAGGGATGTAGGGCTAATGCCCTGCATGGAAGGAAGGGATCTCCTGACTGCAGGGATGCTTTGGGAGGAGGATGCTCGGGGAGCTGGGCTAATCCCTGCTCTGGGGTCATCCTGGGATTCTATCCTGCAAGAAGGAATGGGGGGAGTTGGTTGAAGTAAAGACCTTGGGGAGAGCTTAGAGCAGCTCCAATGCCTAAAGGGGCTACAGGAAACCTGGAGAGGGGCTTTGGGCAAGGGGTGTAGGGACAGGCCAAGGGGCATGGCTTTAACCTGATAGAAGGGAGACTGGGATTTAGATTGGAGATGGATGAGCCCTGGTACCGCTGCAGCCCCATTCCCTGCCCTGCCCCACTCACAGCTCGTTGGTGCAGTTGCTGGGCTTGTCCATCCTGTGCCCTTCCTTCAGCAGCTTGAAGAGCTCCTCCACGGGCACGCCGGGGTAGGGTGAGCCTCCCAGGGTGAAGATCTCCCACAGAAGCACACCAAAGGACCACCTACACAGGGCAAGAGCAGGAGATGCTAGGGCACCCATAGGGACAGCATCCCCCCTTCGGGTTCATCTGCCTGGGGGCTTCCTGTTGCATCATTGCCTTCGGGTCCCTATCCCCCTATCCCGTCCCATGTCCCGCATTGCTACTCACACATCGCTCTGGTGCGTGTATATCCGGTCAAACAGAGCCTCTGGGGCCATCCACTTCACTGGCAGGCGACCCTGGGGCACAGGAAAGCTCCACATCAGCTCTGTGCTGACAGGGATTGGGACAGGGATGCAGCCCTGCGTGCCCACCGCATCACCAAGCATGGGATGGAGCATCCCTGGCACACAGAGCACATCCGGATTCACCCACCCTGGGCACAGCCTTCCCCCAACACTCACATTCGTGGTCTTCTTGTAGTAATCGATGTGGTGGATGTCACGGGCCAGGCCAAAGTCAGCGATCTTCATCACGTTATCCTCGGTCACCAGGACGTTCCTGGCCGCCAGATCCCTGTGGATGCACTGCCCAAGCACAGGGACATCAGCAGGTCCCCAAGGATGCCACAAAACGGGCTTGCATCCCGAGCCCCGCATCCCATCGGGATGCTCCTTACCTTCTTAGAGGCCAGGTACTCCATGCCCCGGGCCACTTGGTAGGCGCAGGAGACCAGGTCTTTGAAGGAGAGCTGCTCCTCAGGGACACGTGTGGGGTTGTAGCAGTATTCCATGCCCGGGGGCCGCCGTGCCTGCAGGTATTCCCGCAGGTTGCCCTTGCTGGCGTACTCCACGATCACATAGAGGGGTCCTACGGTGGGATGAGAGGTTGGATCGTGGAGCAGGAGCTCCGGGCCCCATGGATGCAGGGAGAGCCCTTTCCCAGCCTTACCATCCTGCGTGCAGGCTCCCAGCAGGTTGATGATGTTCTTGTGCTTGCCGATCATCTTCATCATCTCCATCTCGGAGATGAGGTCGGACAGGTCCTTCTCTGTGGCATCGGCTAAAGGCAGAGGTTGGTGATGGAGGTTGGATGCGGGTACCCCCATATTGCAGCATCAGACACCCCCCCCTTTTCTCACCACCACTTACACTTGAGCATCTTCACAGCCACCTTGGTGACACGGTTTGGTTTGTCCTTGTCGAGCCCAATGGCTTCTGCCAGCACCACCTGCCCGAAGCATCCTTCTCCCAACGGCTTGCCCAGGATCAACCTGGTGGGAGGAGAGATTCCAACGTGGGCACGCGGCAAAGAGCATCCCCAGTGCCACCAGCACCCGGCTGCTCCGGCAGCGCATCCCATGGCACGGATGGGATCTCACCTATCCCGCGGCAGCTCCCAGCGTGGATCCTCCGGGAGCTCGTACTCGGAGACGCCGGCCAGCATGGGGGTACCGCTGGAGGAGAGGCGCGAGGGCCGCACCAGCATCACCCCCGAGTTCATGGAGGAGCTGGAGTCGGCCGAGACCTGCGGTGGGACCGTGGGTTACCTTCACGCTGCATCCGCTGCCCCCATGGTAGGAGGGATGCTGAGCCAGGGGCATCAGAGCCCAAACCCTGCCCGCAGCCCCCTGCCCGCATGTGCTGCTGCCACGCTGGGTCCAGGATAAGGTGTGATTCATTCCCAGCTACGGATTTCCAGGCTGAGAGCATTGGAGATGCTCAGCCTGGAGAAGAGAAGCTGCGTGGAGACCTCAGAGCAGCTTCCAGTGTATGTGAAGGGGGCTACAGGGATGCTGGAGAGGGGCTCTTCATCAGGGACTGTAGGGATGGGACAAGGGGTGATGGGTTCAGA
>JBCJKH010012605.1:6662-20159 GCA_039877255.1 Loriculus beryllinus
CCAGGGATGGAGCATTCACAACTTCCCTGGGCAACCCATTCCAGTGCCTCACCACCCTCACAGTAAAGGATTTCTTCTTTATATCCAATCTAAACTTCTCCTGTTTAAGTTTTAACCCGGTACCCCTTGTCCTGTCACTACAGTCCCTAATGAAGAGTCCCTCCCCAGCATCCTTATAGGTCCCCTAAAATCAGATACTGGAAGGCTGCTATGAGGTTTCCAAGCAGCCTTCTCTTCTCCAGGCTGAAGAGTCCCAACTTTCTCAGCATTCTTCATTTGAGAGGTGCTTCATTCCCCTGATCATCCTCATGGCCCTCCTCTGGACTTGCTGCAGTGTTTGTTGTTACTCAGAAACTCCCATAAACACAGAATTTAATTAGAAGAATGACAGTAAGCTTCCACACCATCCCCCAGTGAATGATGGTAACCAATAAAAGCATCATGCTGCTGACCTGGAAAAAACTCTTTTGAATATAGTGCTATAAGGGAATACAAGTCCAGGACTTTCCCAACGACTGCAGAACAGGAGAATAATTGAAATGAGCAAGAAAAGAACTAAACAGGCAGGGAAAGAGTAAAAAGAGATGAGAAATCAAAATAGAAAAGATGAAGAAAAGAAAACCAAAATAGAAACCGGGCACAGAGAAAAGAAACAGGAGAAAGAGAAAGTAAAGAACGTAAATAGGAGGGGGGAAAAAAATAAAGAAATTAAGCAATCCATCCCCATGCTGATAGCCAGGTCCTAGCCACACAAATAATCTGGTGTTTTCCACGATGTCTCATAATTACCACAACCACCTTCATCCTTTCTGCTTCTTGTTGAACCCTATGCAGTGGCAGATAAAGCACACTGACCTCTTTTTCAGCCAGTGGAACGAAAGCACTTCCAGGACACAATTCATCTAGAAAAACCTGTTCTCTGCCACCTACAAGAGAAGTCTGGGTAACTAGCTCAAATAAAGCTATTGAGATGCCTGAAATAAGCTGATTCCCACCTTTTTTGTCTGCAACACTGGCAATGAATGGGCAAGTAAGAGTTTCATTAATTCCTTATTAATTTCAACGTAGCTGAAAACTAGACTCAAATTCAACTTAATGCTGAGACCAGGACAGGTCTAATGACCCTCTAAAAATGCAAAGTCATTTACTGTGCTACTTTCTCTATATTCCTTCTATCATATTGTATTTTCTAAATATGCCCTTGTGTCCTGAGAGCACATTTGAACGATGTATTTTTATTTCCATGCAAGTCACTAGTCTAAAAACAATGCCCTAAGAACAGCAACTTGACACCTGTATCACCAATTGCTTTCAAACTGAGTATTTCCAAATGATAAAGCTGTTTTGCTACATAAATTCCACGTTAATGGAAGACTTATAGTCAAAACTACAGTTGCGAAAGTTACTGATCTGTACTGAATTCTAAAGTGAGGAATTTGAGATGAAAATCATGGCCAGCAGTATACACACATATAACTGTACATCTATCTATATCTACCTTTACAGTCACTCACACTGAAGGTGTGAAGATGAAGGCCTAAGGCCATTGACCTTGGCAAGCAAGTCAAAAGGATTTTGTGTGAACTCTTCACCCCGATTTCCTTGCAGGTTTAGAGCCTAAATCTTTTTCAAGCTACTCCAAAGAGGTTAACAGTATGGCAACGATGACTCTGCATGTTTCAGGAGCATGTAAAATGATGGTGTATGTAAATATGATTTTTCAATACACTGCTCTTCTATAAAACCAGGCATCATTTTTAACTTCTATTAAAAGATTGCTCTCCAAAAAAGCTTCAGATAGGCTTTTCTATACCCCACAGAAAATTAAAACTGCATCTTTAACACATAAAAAGATTAGGAGCCTCTACAAACATGGTAACAATTGCCCTCGATTAGAAGAAGAAATGTCTGATGGCTAACTTGAAGATTGCATTTTGCTGCCAGAGCACTGGCAATCTTCCTGTATTTTTTTTTCTTTAGATCTAATTTGCCTGAAGTACCGGACAATGGATCCATTTCTTACATTGTGAGGTAAAATTCAGAAAGCAATCACTGTAGGTCTGCAGCCTCTTGTCTTCTCTCATTAGCAAGTAGAAGACTTCTGCAAGGCCATGGGGCTACTGGGGCATTTCAAGATTATGGTGAGGAGGTGTCTGCACAGAAGGGGTCCTTGGAGCAGCTGTTTCTACACAGCACGATTCCTTTGGGTCTGACAAATCCAAGAAGGAAAACTTATTGGATGAGCAGTATTAAAAGCCATTCTGTGACTCCAGACTCACCCTGCCCACAGAAAGGCTGCATGCTGCACTGAGGCTGATGTCAGGATCACTGCTTATAGCTCAGTCATGGTGAGAAGGACCAAAAGACCACTCTGGAGAGAGGTCTCTTGCTAAAGACAAAACTGGACCAATCTCACATCTGGGCCTTGTTAGCACGCTATGTCACACCATTTCCAAGAGCTACACAGATTTCAATTTCTTAGAATATGTGAAACCAGAATTCTGCATCTTCTACAGGTCTGAGGAGCCAGAAAGAAACAAACAAAACCAAAAAACCAAACCCAAACAGTTCATTTTAAATAACCCTGAAGGAATTCAGTTTTTTTGGTGTCCAATATTTCTCAAATATCCATAAGAACAGCTACAAGTATCAAAGAGATAAGCTGTCCCTCCCAAACCCCCGTATTTTTCTCTAAATAAGAACACAAGCAGATCTTTCCAACAGTGTATGAACATTATACTCATCAACTAAATCTCAACTCTGACAGATACAGATGCATTTTTATTTAATGTGACTCTTACTCCCCCCCCTTTCCCCACACTCCTCCCGGGGGGGCAGGGGGAATCAAAGCAAGTTATGTTAAGTAATTATACAGTCTGTTTCTCCAGAGAAATATCTGGGCTAGACAGCTGCCGCTGAAACAGCAGATTAAATTTTGAACTGAAGGGTCATGCAGTGAAGGTGAACTCACGGCCTTTAGTTGTCTGTACACTAAAAGCTGTACATGTTGTTAAAATTATGTGCTCTGTCCCTGAGGCAAGGTTCACTGCTATTCAAAAGAAAGATACTGAAAAGTGACTTTTGTCCCTAGAAAACCTCTATTTCTAATCCACGAGCAGCACACTGATGCCACGGGATGATCCAGAACTCCTCAAGGTCCTGTCCTCAACATGGTACTTTAAAAGAAATTCGCTCTCCTTTATTATTTGCCTTAGCTGTGGTGCTACAGCCATGACACACTAATGCCAGATAAGATTCAAGCTTTGTAGAAAGACACCATATCCTTTAAAGTTTGACTCATTTTAATTTCAAATTCAAGCATTCAAATAAACCCCCCTGGGATATCAGACAACAGCATTGCAACTCCTCCATGACTCCTCAAAGACAAAGCACATGCATAAATCTCAAAATTTAAGATCATCCTTATTATATGTAACACACATGCATCCTGAAATCAAACAATTAGTAAAAGACACAATCACTGCTACAGTAATCAGTCATCCAGACATCATGGAAATATCAACTGACCTTCATGAGATGTTGATTTATCCATTTTGTGAAGGTTTTCTTTTGTACTTTGTCCCGCTCATCTGGAGGCAAAAAGGAAAAAGGAAAGGGTTTAATGGATCTACAAATGATGCAAGTTTTTGTTTATTTTGATTTGGCTTAAATTATGGAGAGTTTTATAAAATGAGGCATTCAAATAAGGTTTAAAAAAATAATAACCTGTAAACACTCCAAAATGTCTAATCAAAATAATAGCATGCAAATGGTTTTGCAGTACATCACAGCACGTCATGAAAAAGTTCCTTGAGGAAAAGCTCCATGTGAGTTTTACCAGGACACCAGCCCTGTTGGTACAGTAGCAGCACTACTAAAAAAAGTACAGTTGCCTAGAAGTTAACTGTCCCCTAAAACACACTAAAAAAATCAAGGCAGAAAGAGCTATAAACACTACTTATAGCCTCTAAAACCCAATCAATTATTAAAGTATTTAGGAATAGAAAATCTCTCACAAGCTGGCTCTTTTAATCCCTATGTTTTGCAACTGGAGTATCATCCTTGTTCCAGCAAGCAAGGATGACCTACAGCTTCAGTCAGAGAAAGGACTCTTTCTTCTAATCCTCTATATAAAATAAATGAAGGATGTCCACTAACCCAGATATGGGACCCAGCCACTGCGAACAGTCTGCTCCCTGGCGTGGCAGTTAGCATCAATGACTGCCCACGAAATATCGAGAAGAAGCAATGAAACCGATAGACACAGGGTAGGAAGGCATCCCACTTATGGATGGGAAGAATGCACATGTGTTCTACCGAGCCATGTTGGAGAAACCACCACTCCAGCACAAGAGTTACCTCCACAAACCTACATATGGTCATTAGCCAGTACAACTGCTACAGAGCCCGTTCACAGCCCCAGAGCTCCCTGGAGTAGGAGTTGTGGTGCATTAGGACCAAGACCATCTGCGCAAGCCTAAAATAGCGAGATCCCTTAAGACCCCATACAACAAAACTGCAGCTGTTTCATTGACTCAGGCTATTTGTAGTGTGACTGAGAATGAGCAATGAGCTCAGGTAGCAAAACAAGACCCCTTCTGCAGCTACTGCCACCACCAGAAGGTTGAATGAGATAATGCATTTTATATTTTAAAAAATAAATACTTTTCAGACTGGTCAAAGGTAACAAGTTACAAAATAAAAATTAAGGGAAGACTTTCAAGTCTCTGGTGTGATACTGAGGTAATTCAAAAAGGCATGAGATCATACAAGAGTCCACCCTGAGCCAAACTGAGCACCGTGTGCTGTTTCTACCAGTAGCGAGTATGAGAATTCAGGAACAAACGCAAGACAAGCAAAAGCCCTATGAAGCCTTTGTATACTCCCATATGTGACTCAGACTTTCTACATGCTTATACATACCTTTGCACTTAAGAGTCCTAGATGCATTTTTTTCTGTTGGTTTTTTTCAATCCTTTTTTAACACATCTATAACTTCTACTGCTACAGTTCACCATGGCAATGAGTTCTTCAGGTAATATGTGAAGCATATGTGTACATTCAGCTCTGTACAGAACAGCTGCTGCACCTTGACTGCCTTTTCCACACCACCCAAGATCTTCCAAGCTTTTGGCATACACTTTTTCCTTGCTTCACATTTCCACACTCTCTTATTCTAGCTGAAGACCCCCAAAAGAGGAGTAAGAGACAAATTAAAGAGCAAAGCTGCACTATACAAGGAAAAAACACGGTAGATTAAGAAAACCTTTTGCTATACATATATTTTCCTATAGCCTTGATCTAGCAAGACAACATTTCTGACATCAGTTACTTATCCTAATAAGGTAGAAGCCTTTGTTCTGTAGAGAACAAAAAATCTCAAAAATCAAAGAAATCCAGAAATACTTGTAAGTGTTCCATTATGGGTACCTGTTTTAAAAGGAATACAATTTTTCTCAAAGTTTTAATATCCCAGCCCACAGTGTGTCTTTTTTCCTAAGGTAACTCCAGCTAGTTCTGGCTAACTCCTACAGAAGTTTACACTTTGGGAAGTGTTACTGTGACAACAGTAAAAAAACAGTTAAAAAAAATCACTTCCTTTTATCTTGTTAGAACATGCAGTCACCATTAATTTAAACTCTACTTTCAACTGAATGCCAACATACGTAAGTGATGCTTACTACCCCTATTGCATTTATACATGCATATATTACACGTACACTCGCAGAAAAGCTCTGTACCTGACACACAAACATGGGACAAGGAGGAAAGCTGCCACCTGTCATGTTGTGAAAACCACCAGGATTGAAGAAAAAATAAAGAAAAAAAGGAGAAAAAGAAACCAAAACAACACCACAACTGGGATGTTTAATCAAAACCCCAAATGCTTCCAGAAAGGCAAATGCACACTGGGAGGAAAATACAGGGCAACAGTATTCAGTTTGCCCAAGCTCTGAGAAGCACATACCAAATCAGCCCCCCAAGATGAAGCAGAAAACAGGGAGCTAACTACAGAAGAACTACCAGACTAAGGAAGGAAACCCATTGAAAGTGTCTGCAGTGAAGCTTCCCTCCAGAGAGCCCTGCTGTCTCCCAAGGCAGCCAGCTCTACTACCCTGCCAACCCAGCACCGGGCTGCGTTACTGACCCATGCAGCACATCACTTCCACCAGCTTTGCACTCCAGTCCTTTTCATGTTCAGCAAACCCACTCATTCTTCCCTTCAAAACTGCAGGGCTGCTTTTCTCCTCAGGGAAAGGAGAGCCAAGGCGTGACCAGGGCTTCTCCTAGCTTACACAAAGTAGCAACTCCCCTTTTTAAAAAGGCAGGAACAAACAGCCCATCTGCTGTCACTGCTGCAAAACTGCTAGTCTTCTGGATTTAACTCACAACAAGGAGCAAACTAAGCATTGATGTTTGACTTTTTACGTGCACTAATACACATTTCGGTACAAATGTTGAGCTTTTTAAACCAGGAAGTCTATTTTTCTTCCCCCTACCAACAGTAAGTATTAAGGAAAGAGCATCACCATGAAAACAGCAGCACCAGTACCATTTAAGCCAAGGTAATTTAAGAATGCAGACGAGGCAGTAGCTGCAGAGAAAAGACACATCTTCTCAGATCACCTGATCTGCAGATCATCACAATAAACCCTCAAGGGTTAATTTATCAATCTGAGCTTCTCTGCTTTTACCTGTTATTGCAGACACATTCATGGCAGACATTATTCTCACATATCAGACACATTAATGAAAAGCATCTTCCGTTTTAAGTGCTTGGAAAGTACCTCAAAAGAATGGCTGCAGCCTTAACAGACCACCTACTTTATGAACCTACACGATAACACAGCAGTATCTAAAGAGGCTCCAGATTAGAAAATTGGGACTTAAAAACCAGTTGCTGCAACTAAGGTATTTCATTACACATTCTGGTCATTCCTAAATCCCAAAGACAAATCCAGAGATCAGATCTATCTAACATCGATACCCCCTTCATGAATCCCTATCACTTGCATGGATCACAGGGTCTGCAAATTAGAAGTTTCTCTGGAAGACAGGTTTACTGCCAGGATTACACCAAAGGCTACACATGGCATTGATGCCTCTTCAATACTCTTCTGGGGAGAACCACAGAATCATTAAGGTTGGAAAAGACCCTTAAGATCATTTGAGTCTGATGGTAAACCTAGCACTGCCAAATTCACCATGTTCCCAAACACAACATCTATGCATCTTTTAAACACCTCCAGGGATAGTGACCCAACAGCTTTCCTGGGCAGCCTGTCCAATGCTTGACAGCCCTTCCCATGAAGATTTCCCCTAAATTCCTCTAAACCTCCCCTGGCACAACTTGAGGCCACTTCCTCTTGTCCTATCACTTGTTACCTGGGAGAAGAGACTGACTCACACCTCACTGCAACCTCCTTTCAGGTAGATGCAGAGAGCAATAAGGTTCCCCCTGAACCTCCTTTTTCCCAGACTAAACAGCTCCTGTTCCCTCAGCCACTCCCCATCAGACTTGTGCTCCAGATCCTTCACCAGCTCCGCTGCCCTCCTCTGGACACACACCAGGACCTCAATGTCTTTCTTGCAGTGAGAGGACCAAAACTAAACACAGGATTCGAGATGCAGTCTCAGCAGTGCTGAGTACAGGGGATGATCGCTGCCCTGGCCGTGCTGGCCACAGTATTGGTGATACAGGCCAGGATACTGTCGACCTTCTTGGCTGCCTGAGCACACTTTTGGTTCATGTTCAGCAGTCATCAGGACAGGAAAAATAGCACCTCATCTTCCTCCTGTTTCTGCCAATGCATCCACTACCAGATGCTGTCAGAAGAGGACACTGGTGAGGCGAAACCCGTGTGCCTCACAACCAGCTGCTGCCCTCACAAACTGAAATACTCAGCAATTGGCATCATTTTACTGGTATTTTCCCAGAAAATGTATCCTGCCCAATTATTGTCTCCTCTTATGATATTTGCATTGATACGGCAAGGTTCTTGCAACTGCGCTATATATTCCTATCAGGCAAGCCATCAACTCTTACAAAGCTGCATTTTACATGTTATGTTAGATCACATATGCACACAGTTATGGAAATAATTGAAATTTATTCCTATCCAAGCTCTGCATTGTTAATTTCAATCGCAATGAAATGTGAACCTCAGTTTAGGTCTTCCCTTAGAACCACAGAATCATAGAACAGTTACAGTTAGAAAGGACCTTAAGATCATCTAGTTCGAACCCCCCTGCCATAAGCAGGGACACCCCACACTAAACAATCTCACCCAAGGCTCTGTCCAACCTGGCCTTGAACACTGCCAGGGATTGAGGACTCACAACTTCCTTGGGCAACCCATTCCAGTGCCTCACCACCCTTACAGTAAAGAATTTCTTCCTTATATCCAATGTAAACTTCCCCTGTTTAAGTTTGAACCCATTACCCCTTGTCCTGTCACTACGATCCCTAATGAACAGTCCCTTCCCAGCATCCCAGCTCAGCTCAGTGCAGCCCAGCCAACAACTGATCAGCCAGTTCAAGCCCAGTTCAGTCCAGCCCAGCAAAATTGACTGCAATTCAGCCCAGTCCAGCCCAATTTAGACAAACTCAGATCTGTTCAACCCAGTGAGGCCCACTTCAGGCACTCCAGCCCAGTTCAACAGTTTAGACCACTTTGGCCCAGTTCAGCCCAGTTCAGCACTATTTAGCCTTGTCCAGCCCAGTTTAGCCCAGTAGAGCCCAGCCCAGCCTCATTTACCCCAGTTAAGCCTACTGTGGCCCAATTCAGACCAGTCCAGCCCAGTTTAGCTCAGTCCAGTGCAATTAAGCCCAGCCAAGAACAGTTTAGACAAATCCAGTGCATTTTAGACCAGTTCAGACCTCTCCAGACCAGTTTAGCCCAGTACAGCACAACTAAGCCCAGCCAAGAACATTTCAACCCAGTTTAGCCCACTCTAGCCCAGCCCAGCCAGTTTAGGACAGATTAGCCTAGCTCAGCCCATTTCAGCCCAGATCTGTTCAGCCCAATTTAGCCCACTTCAGGGCAGTCCATTTAGCCCAGTCCAGACAAGTTCAGCTCTGAGAGGAGCCAATGCCTCCCATTAGCCTCCTACTACCCCTCACTGCCTCCCATTACGCCCTATTAACTCCCGTTACCCCCCTGTTGCCCCCCATTCCCCCCTATGAACCCCATTCCCCCACCGTTGCCCCCCATTACCCTTTATTAACTCCCTATTAGCCCTCCCATTACCCCCCGGTCCCCCTTGAGGACTCCCCATTGCCCCAGGTGCCCTCCCGGGGCAGAGGCCGCTGTGAGGCAGCGGCTCCAAGAGCTCTCAATGGCGCTGGTGGGGAAACTGGGTGCGGTGGCAGATGCCACCGACGAGTGAGTGCCCCATAGAGCCTAGTAAGGACCCATTTTTCCGATTTCTAACCCATTTTTCCCTATTTCCATCCCTTTTTAAGCCATTTTTGGTTCTTTCTTACCCGTTTTTCCCATGGGTTATGGGTGGCTGGGCAGCAGTCACTGCCACAACCTGCCCCCCACGAACGGCTCCTTCGTATTAGAGCCGAGCGTCCCACAGCGCCACCCGAGCGCGACAGGGCGGGACACGTGAGATGGGACCACCCCCCGGTGCATCACTGAGCCAAGCGAGGCATCTTCGCCCGTCCCCACAATCAGCGGGTCCGCCCCCGTTACTAAGGAAGTGAGGTCACGTAGTATGGCGGCTTGGAGTGGAGGCGAGTGAGCGGTTTGTGCTGTGTGGAATCCGCGGCCATCCACCCCCGGAGCTGCGGCGGTGCGCTGCATTTCTCACTGGCATCAAGCGGAAGACCCAAAGCCACGATGGCATCAGGAACCGCAGGCCTGTGAGGCAGCAGAGCGCCGGGCAGGGCAACAGAACCAGGTCGCGGACGAACCAGGTTGCCGCCATGGAGCTGAGGGTTGGGAACCGGTACCGGCTGGGCCGGAAGATCGGGAGTGGCTCCTTTGGGGACATCTACTTGGGTAAGGAGAGTGGCTTGCTGGGGATGTATCTGGCAGGTCTGTGGAGAACGTCAGGGGTCGGGCCGGAATGGGTGCTGCTCGCTGCTGTACTCTCTCCCAGCCCCTGTGAGGCTAGGCTGGGGGCAACCCCCGGGTCCTCATTTAACTCCGGCTGGAGTTCGGGCCCCATTACTGACCAAAAAATGCCCTTTGATGTGAAGTACGTTTCTGTTTGTACAACAGGAAGTTTAATGTTTCGTTGACATCGTGTCCTAGTTTGGATAGTGTGGAAATCGGGAATTCTAGCTTGTTTAGTCACCACTTCCCATTTTTGTCTTCTGACCTTGGGTATTTTTAATCTTATTATTTGTAAAAGCGGGATAAGGGTATAAATCCTTTCATTTGGAAAACAAGCAAGTAAACCAAACAACCCAACAAAAAGCAAACCCCTTAAAACCCCAAACCCACCATGTTCAGAAAAATAAGTTGGGAAAGAAACATGCATTGGTGTTAACCATCACTGCAGTAGTCTAGGAAGAATTGCTGCCACAGGCATGTTCTGTTCTCTTGTGAGGCCTAACAAAAAAACAAAAGACAAAAACAACAAAAGAAACAATTACACAGCTGCAGATTACAAGGTTGCAGTTAAACCTTCAGTCAAATCTTCAAATCCTTCCAAGAATCATCAGGTTGCCTATCATGTTGCTTTAATGTTGCACTAATGCCGTATTGCAAGTACCTTGTTCTGGTACTGCGATTTCTATGCAATTGTAAAATTTGCATAGTTGGCATTGTCTTTGCCTACCATTTGTGTGGCTCTCTATCGTAATGGCTCACTGATTGTGATTATGACAAGCAGTGGTGGGTACAAGTTTTGAAAGCAAGTGTTTATAAAGTAATATATTCTGCAGACTCTTAAACCACAAGAAATGGGTTAAATCCAGAGAAATATGCATTTTAATTCCTGTACATAGAAACCAGTACTGTGCTTTTAAAAACTGTGTCAACTAAGAAAGCAAGTCAAAAAGGCAAGGAAGGAGCTTGCAGGGCCTAAGGTATGTTAACTCCACGTATCTGGAGGATAAAAACATGTCTTTAGCTAACATGTGGTATGTTTGGCAGTATGAGAGGTGTGTTGTTGTATAGAGGCAGAGAACATGAATCTCTCTGTAATGCTTGCATAAAAGATTGAAGACTTTTGTGAGATATATAGTGGTAATACTTGTGCAAAAATCCTCATTAGCTGTCATTGGGATTTTGAGTGGAGATTAAGACAGCAGTTAGAATTTGAAAAATTTTAAGATGATTTGAGAACCTTCCTTTAGTATTTGACTACTGCTCAGGTAAGTCAGATTACATTATAGTATAAATTTTAAATGCAAGTAAAAAAAAAATATTTTTTGAGTCACTTCATGGTTACAGCCCACACCAGTAAAGTTGCACAGGAAATAATAATTCTCTGTGCATTAGTACTATTGCCATGCTGCATTTTGCAGTTTTTGACATCTTTTAATCTCAAAGTAGCTGGTGTGGATTTATGTTTAGGGCTTGCTGCAGATGTCATTCCCAAGTCAGAAGCTAGCAGAGAGTTACATGCTTTGAAGATCCAGCAACTGGTGTGGGTTTCTTTTTCCAGGGGAAATGGCTGTGCCTCAAGAACTGAAGTCTTTTGAAGAGGCCATTTGGTTTGCCTACCATTATTTTGTAAAACAGAGGTGTTCCAATTCTGCGCTTTTTGTGATAATGAAATGTTGGGATTTATTAAAATTTCCTGTTTGGTTGTTCAGATTATGGTATGACATAAGTGTTTTAAAATAACTTATAAAAATTCTTTTAAATGTCATGAGTTTTTTTTTAAGTACATGCCTTCTGATAGGCCTTACTATTTTTACAAATTATTTCAGTGTAGATCTCTAGCTTGGCTTTATGCTTTGAAAAAAAAAATTGATTATTTTTGCCTGGTTTTGGTCCTGTATGTTTGTTTTTTTAATGCAGCTACAAAGGTGTAGAAGACATTCCAGAGTAGAGGAGACAGACTTCCCTTTTTTCCCTCTTTATCCCTATGGAGCCGATGACTCCATTGTTGTTATCACGTTTTTTTCATATTCTTTTATATTCTCCCTCAAACCTCAAACTATGTCTTCTGGAATTCTGAATGGCCCCAGCTTTGCTCGCTTAGGATGGCAGGGTCTGTGGGACAGGAGTTTGAAACATAAGGCACTATTGTAAATAAAGGAGCACAGACAACTTAAAATTTAGGAATTTAGTGTACCTGCATCTTCTGAAGTTACCCCGCAGAGGAAGATATGAAAGAAATGGATTCCCAGATACTCTAAATAGTATGATGAAAAATGAGAGGTGGGATCACATTTGTTGATAAATCTGTGAGGTCAAATAGATACGAGTCACTAAGAACATTGCAGTCGCTGTGTTTTCGTGCATTTTGCATTGTGTATATATTTGTCATAAGAATTAGTTTTGAGTTGTAAGCTCATTAAAATAATTTCCAAGGCTTTCCTTATGGTAGATTTCATAATTCCAAGTAAATTGGAATTTTGCAGTTTAAAAGAAAATACTTTCACAACTCTATACTTCATTTTACGTTTACAGATGGTGAGCTCTAATTACACTCCTTGTTACTACTTTTTAATGATAGTCATTCTTGCAATAATGCTTCCTGCTGTTTCACCGATATAACTATGTTTTCCTTCAAGAAAACTAAGCTTTTGGTGGTTACAGAGTTACTTTAGAAATTTTGTCCCAGGGTTTAAGTGGGGACAGAAGTCCTTACTTGGTGGCAAGCAATGGATTGCTTAGAAAAATTATTTGTATTTTTGTCTCACTCTCATTAGTTTTGCTGGACTCAAATATTTTAATTTCACTATTTTAATATGAAATCTGTTCTCTTGAAGGAGAGGATTTATACAGAAGCAGAGTTCAGGCTAAGGGTTCTTGGCTAACTTGAGTGATAAAGACTTGGAAAGAGGAACTATCCTAAGAAATTACCTACTAGGTCAAGACCATGGTTTGTCATGTAATGGTTTAATACTATGTTGAGCAGAATGGATTCCAATACAGGTGTACCAGTACAGACTTGATCCAGGTCTTGATCCTACCGTGTAGTTTTTGCCCTAATCAAACACAGAAGTCTGCAGCTGTCTATAGAGAAATATGTCTTTTAGTATACTTGGGCAGTGATTCGGAGAAAACTCCAGGAGCAAACTTGCCAACAGGGTTTCAAGCTGACAAGCAGGTATTCTTTATTGTGGCGCAGGGAGACACGGGGAATAGCTCCTCCTAACGTGTGTCCCCGTATTGCTGGACAGGCCACCCGTATATACATGTCACTGGGCATGTTACATAATTTTCCAGGAAGTTTCCCACACACATACATGTGATGGCGGTCTTTAAGGGTAGTTTATTTTCTTAAAAATCTTCATAACTTCGGGCAGTCCTTGAAGCACCAGCTTAATTAACATTACAGTCATAGCAATCGTCCCATTCTTCT
>JBCJKH010012608.1:0-11525 GCA_039877255.1 Loriculus beryllinus
TTCGTCCAACCTGGCCTTGAACACTGCCAGGGATGGAGCACTCACAACCTCCCTGGGCAACCCATTCCAGTGCCTCATCACCCTAACAGTAAAGAATTTATTCTTTATTTCAAATACATATATATACAGACACATATCTATATCTATACATATCTACCTGTAACATTCATTGCAATATGAGCTATTCTTTTTGTCAGTATTCCTTATGGTATGGCTATATCCATTATTTAGTATTGTATAGCTTAGTCACTTGGGTCTAATGTGCTTCTGACTGAAATCAGTGGTAGCTGTTCTTTGAGTTCAGTAGTAGGTGAATGATCTGATTTATCTTTTTAGTTGTTGAAATACCTAGGCTTATGCAACAGATAGCAGTATGTGTTAATGCTATGATTCTGTGTTAGGAACTTCACTATTTAACTACTGTCATGGATTAGAGTGTGAACAAAGGTATTATGTGATAGAAATCTGTACACTTATAGTTGATCCCCTATGTTGTAGAACGAATTGCCAGGCGGATTAAACAAGAAACGTCTGCGAACCTTATTGAAAGGATTTGGAGAATATCCAGCAAAGTACAGGTATTTCTGTGTGCATGTTCATGCTTGCAAAAGACAAAAGTGCTGGTGTTTACTGGCGTATGAAAGAGAAGTTGCTTGACTAAGTGTGCATTTTAATTGCAGGATGTTTGTTTGGCGTTCCTTATTACAACTTCCTGAAAACCACTTGGCATTCAGCAGCTTAATAGATAAGGGTACCCACAGTGCATTTGTGAATATTCAGAAGGAGTATCCTGTCAAAAATAGGAAACTTCTGAGAGTTTTACAGAGGTAAAATATGTATTTAGATTTACTTAAATATAGATTTTTGTTATCATATAGTGACCTGAAATGTATCCAATAGCTGGAATCAGCTGTAAGGAAAATTGTGGAATGAACTAGTAGTGTGCTTACACAATTTTGCTTTTGTAACTCATACAATTCTGCATCTACCTTGTCATTTACACAGTCTTTCTATGTTGTGGTTCTAAAATGCATATTATATTTTGTTTGGATCGATGTTTTCTACATTTTCGTTTGCTTTTGCCTACAGGACCTTATCAGCTCTAGCTCACTGGTCTGCTATCTTTGCTGAGACACCTTATATTCCTTTGCTAGCCTTCCCGTTTGTAAAATTATTCCAGAACAACCAGCTGATCTGCTTTGAAGTTGTTGCTACAGTAGTAGGTAAGCAGTGACTTTAAAAACTCGACTATGCTGCAACATGTTTAAGCTTTCCCATGCAAAAGAGCTTTTCCTGATGAAATGGATGAGGTATTTCGTAAGAGGTCATCAGGCTTTCTTCTGAAGGTGTTGCCAGAACTGAATATGTAGCAACTGTATGCTTAAAACCCTGCTTATAAATAAATCAAAGCATTAGGCTTCTTTTTGCAGTGTTTCTAGCAAAAAAGTTAGTTGTATTTGTAAAGCCTGATCAGTAAAACCAAGTGCATCCATTATAATAACTGCAGTCCCTAAGATGTGGGAAAAGTAGTCCCACCCACCCACCTTCTCACTCGCTCCCAGTCAAAAGGGAATGATCTCAGTTAAGGTTTTACTGTGTTTAGTTGTCCTAAGCATGTGGTAACTCCAAATTAGACATTTGGCTGAAAGCTGGCTATGGCTGTGTTCTGAAGAAACATTCTAAATTAAAGTGCTTTGCACTTAAATTAGTTGTTGCAGCTGCTGCTAAATCTACAGAAGATATGTGCTGCCAAGCATACATACCCACTTTACAAACACATGCTGTTAGTAAGTAAGTATCCAAGTTTACTGAAATTATTCTTAGTATGTTAAAAATTACTTGATCCAGGCTGTAGTTTCATGAGATACAAATACCAGTGTAAGTGTTCCCATCTGCCTCCAACCACTTCGTCCCACAGCACACAGACTTCTTTTAGTTTTATTTTTGAGCCAGATTAGTTCCTCAGTCTGGTTCACAGTGAACTGACATAAACACTCATGCTAGTGCAGCTGGACTAGCAGTGTACTGTGGGCATGGTTTAGGAGTAAACGCAAGAAAAGAGGAGAGATGGGAGTAAATTAAGTAAGTTTTGCTGCCTAAAACCACCTCTTAAATTCGTAGCCTTTATAACTAAATTTTAAGGTTGTCAAGAGTCTGTTGCTCTGGATTACAGTGGATTGTGTTAGGCTTTTTGTTCTCTTTCAGTTAATTTTTGTCAACACTGGTTTGAGTATTTTCCCAATCCTCCAGTTAATGTCCTTGGTATGATGGAAAATGTTTTGGCACATCACGACAAAGAACTACTTCAGCATTTAATAAAATACAATGTGACTTCACAGGTAGTATTCTAACCAACTTTTGTATATGAAATAGACTGCAGTGAATGATAGTGCACTAGTCTTTGATTTTTGACATAGCTTGTTTTGAGGGAGCTGTCACTAAGTAACAGTGGATTATATAGGAGTGTAGAGAATATATCATTGCTTTCTGCAGCTTTTGATTTTCCATTATCATAAATTTCATACATGCTATTATCATAAATTTCATACATGCTATTATCATAGTTAGGAGTCATTTGCTTTTGAGTCCACATCGCTTGAAAATCTCTTAATCAAATTATAACTGTATTTTTTTAAGTGGACAGTGATGAATTAATTTTGTAATCCTTATTTATCATTAGGGATTATTTTAGCTTCACAAATCTAAACAGAAGATTCAGACATCCAGTGAAATAAAAAGATTACTTGTAGCCTACCCATGTTAATTTTGAATGTTTGTAGTGGGTGATATAACTTATCTTCAAATATTCTAAATTAGTTCCTGTTTCTGTAATAAATTGGTAGATTCTTGGTATAAGGCAAGAAAAATTCATGTTACTTCTTTAAATGGAATGGCAAAAAATATACTAATGGGTTATTTTGTCAATTTTCCCAAATAATGCAGGTTTATGCTTGGCCTCTTCTAGAAACACTGTTCTCTGAGGTTCTAACAAGAGAAGAATGGCTGAAAGTCTTTGACAATATCTTCTCCAACCATCCTTCGTACTTTTTAATGATTGTCATTGCCTATATCATATGTTCCAGAGCTCCCTTGCTTCACTGTAACCAAAGAGCAGATTTTGAGGTAAAAGTCTTCTTCCTAGTTAAGTCAGTCATATGAAAGTATATCTACATAGACATGTGTAACTTTGTTGTTATGGAGGTTAGAAGGTGTCCTGGGTTCATCTGTAACCGCAACAGAAGGACATTATTATGTTATAAAGTGTTTCCGAACAACGTCATCTGGTACCCAACAAATATACAATAATTGAGTAAAACGTTGAGCAATTTCCTTCAGTTTCATGCAACAAGATACTTAAAAGCTTTCATAAGCTTTCTAATGACACTAAAAGCCATTTTGTAAACATCAGCAGTTCATCAACAATAAAATAATTCTGCCTTGTCTTGGGGATCTGCTGGGATTCTGCCCATGGAGACAAGGCACTGTCATCCTGTCACGTTGTTTCACTATTGTGCCAGATTTGCAAAATTAGACAATATTATTTGACATTCTGTGAAGCTAAGTGAAAATATTTGCTTATGTTTAGCCTTACATAGGAGGAGGGTTTTTCATATGAAACATCTCTGTAGGCAAGCAAAGGATTCCACCTTGAAACTGTGCTTGTGAGTCTGGCATCAACAGACGTCAAACAGACAACATTATTGTTATGTTAAAGATTTTCTAGGTGAATTAAGGTCATTGACAGGAAGAGAAGTCCTGCAAGAAGAGGAACTTTGAAGCTTTATGTTTGAGCACCAAAAGTTGAGGAAGGTTTATTCAGTCGCAGGCAGTTGAACACTTGAAATTCACACTTAGCTTTCTAGATCCCATAGGCAACTCCCATTTGAAAGGTAAAGAACCAGAGCATATTTTTACAACTTGGAAGAGGTTTGGGTCAAGTCATTTTAACCAGTGATACTTTACTAAGTAGTAGGGGTAACTCAATAAACCCTTTTAAATCAACTTTTGAAATACAGAATTTGCTAATTTACCTCATTATTCCCATATAGGCATATTAAGAATTTGCTTAATCTTTTGTAGAATATAAATGGAAGCATGTCTCTTACAGTATTTCTTTCATCATCGTAACAACCTGGACATTAATGTTGTGATTAAGGAAGCTTATCATCTTATGGAGGCTACACCACTAGATATCCATCCACAACGTATGCTTGATGACTTCATGCCACTTACAAAAGGACAGTACCCTGTATTTAATAAATATCCAAAGTTCATTGTGGATTATCAAACTCAGGAACGGGAAAGGATCAGACAGGATGAAATTGAATACTTACGAGAGAGGTATTAAAGGGAAGGTTGAAGGCAGTATCGGACTGGGAGGGACCAGTGGACACAATTGCCTTTTTCTGTTGTAATATGTATGCTTGGGAAGAGAGACAATTAAGAAAATTCAGGAAGATTACTTTAAATAGTTGGTAAAGGTTAAGAATTGTTTGATTTGACACATTTTTAAGTTAAATTATCTGTCTTTTCTTAAACTGTTTGTTAATTCAGAGAAAATTTTGGGCCACAAGTCTTAAAACTTTGAAGCTTATAAGTCAGAGCCTAAACCACTGTTCACCTTGTAATGTCCAACTTTGTGAAGGGCCTGGAGTTTTTAGCTTGCTATTGAAATCAGTGGGTACCACGATGCCAAAGCACCTTTAGAAAATAGTTTTTGTTGCGAATGTGAGGAAGAAAATATCTGCAGTTATCTGAAATGCTGTGTTGTCTCTAACAGTCAGTATTGTAACTCTTTCTCATGTACTTTTTCAGTACATAAAGGGGGTGCCATACCCCTTCATGACATCTCATTTCAGCAATTCTTTGCTAGTATAGTCATCAAATTCTAAATAATCAAGGAAGTTCTTGGTGCTTGGCTTGAATTGTTAATGTCATCTTCCATTTAGACAATTAGCACATGAATTAGAAGTTAAAGCACAGGAACATAAAGCAGAAGATGAAGCCTGGTACCGAAAGCAGGAGATACTTCAAGAAGCTGAAGAACAGAGGCGAAAAATTCTACTGGAAGAAGAAGAGAAGCTGGCAGAACAGAGGCAGAGGTACTATAAGAAGTACTATAAGAAGGCCTGGCTACTATACCCTGTTATTACATTTTTAGCCATGAGTAAAGAAGAAATAACCACTAATTTGTATAAATTGTAATGTGGGAAAACAGTGTGGTCTGGTGGGTCAGATTTTGGTGTGGGAATGAAGTGATCTGGGTTGTATTACTGCCCTGCCTGAGGGAATGCACCAGATTAGAGGCCAAGTCACTTCATAGTTTTGTCTTGGCTCGCAGCCTTTTGTCAGTCTCTTTGGGTTGTGAATGCTCATAAACAGTCAATTGCTGTGTGTTTGCGCACTGAGACTTAAGCCTCATACTGTGGGCAAACTCACATTGCAAATATAGGAGTCCCTTACAGTATCAGTGATTGTACACATCCTTGTGTTTCTAGTGGAATTAGAAAGAACACTGCTTTATGTGTCAGTTGCTGAGTAAAGAGTTGCTATAGTACTGAAGCTGAACTGTTTGTATATTTTGCAGTTGTAAAGGTTTAAGGAAATTTCAACATCTCTATAGATTTTTAGATCAACTGCACATAATCACAGAATTACTTAGGTTGGAAAAGGCCTTTTGAGATCATTAAGTCCAACTATTAACATAACACTACCAGCTGTACCACTAAACCATGTTCGTAAGTGCTGCGTCTACAAGTGCTTCTCTTAAACCTCTGTTACCTACAGAGTAAGTTGTAAAAGGCAGTGAGCCTTTCTTGCAAGCTAATGCTTGAGTTTGTAGTTGTGTTCCTTGAAAGAGTTTGATATTTTCCAGGGAAAGTTAGGACTAATTTTGTGCAGAAAGAGGTACCAGGGCACTGGTAATTATTCTAAGGAATTGTTTCTAGTTCTGAATGGTTGAAGTAGTAAACTAGTGCTTATTAAAGTAGAACAAAAGTAGGGCACAGATCTTAAATCTTACTAGGTACATTGCTGTTAGAGGATATCAGTGTCTGTGAATTTAATTTTGTCTTGTAACTGGAAACTGGACAACTTACAAGAATAAAAACAGCTGTCCTAAGCTTTCTAAGTTAGAGATTAGCTCATAGTAGCTAATGGCTATCTGCAATGCAAGTTTATGCTCTGTAGTACCGACCTTTTATATATACAAGTTCTCTTGTTTCTGTTTGTTTCTGCTTTGAAGACTAGCTGCTGTGAAACGAGAACTGAAAGTAAAGGAACTACAACATCTAGATGCTTCGAGAAGGCGTTTTCTGAAATACCAGCAAGATCAGCGTCAAATGGAACTGAACCGGCTTAATGATGAAATCATAAGAAAAGCTGAGTATTGTTCAAGCAATCATTTTCTGGAAGGTTTATTAGTTAAAATAAGCAAGGAAAAGATGCATAACTAAAATTTCAGTTGATGTGCTGTGATTTGTGAGCCCAGAGGTGTATCTAGCATCAGATGGACTGCTTTAAGTAGTAAGCACATCATTTAACAGTTTTATTTGGCAGTTAACTGTGTTCCACTGGCTTGCTTTAACTGGCAAAATTCCTGGGAAAAGCCAGATTCATCTATATATTGTCAGTGATGAAAAACATAACAAGATCCTTAAAGGACTAGTGAATTCCCAGCTGCCTGTGGGTTTTATGTCCAGGTTGCAGATTAACTCTGCCATTGATGGTGAGACTGCACAGAGGCCTCCAGCCAGGCCTGGCTCTGCTCCCATGTTACTAGCCCAGGCATCGTGGCATGCAGATGCTGAGAATAGAAGTTTAACCTCATGGGTGTAAATTGAGTCTTTGCAGAGCCATTCCTTGTGTTTCAGCACCACACTTTGCAGAGCACAGTGCAGCTGTGTGCTTGTTTCTGCAGTGAGGGCACTATAGGATTCATTAGCTCCAGCTCAGCACAGGTTTTACCAGGTGCAGAGTAGCCACTTCCCGCTCTTCAGTGCTGTCCTCCACAGCATTCTGGGCTCAGAGACCCCTTATTCAATTTGGAGATACATCTGTCCAGTTATTAGCACTAGATCAAGCCTGATACTTCCCTAATGTGCCTGGCTGGATGCAAAACTATTCTGTGTCTCTTCCCCATCTTGCCCTGTGCTTTTGATATGCACCATATTCCATTACATATTCATGGTATGACAGAAAGTAAACTGAACTTAGAAGTAAGGTGTGGCTTGGGATTTTGGCTCTTCTCCCCAATACTGTTTTTTAAGGGAGAAGAATTTCTCCTTTACTGTATTTTCATGTGTTTCTCTTCTCCTCAAGGCATCCATGAGAGAGCAGGAAACAGCTGCTACTGCTCAAGATGTAGAAGTACGATGGATGGAACTTGAATCACAAAGACAGCTTTTTGAGCAGGTAATTATTAGGGAACCTTACAGATGTTCATATCTTATGGTTCTTTCTTTACATTTCTCAGATTCAGTTGTATTCATTCAACCAGATTTTGTGAGGAGAAAGGGGGCTTTCCCCCCCCCCTTTCCTCTCCGATACCTTTTTTAGAAGAAACCCTCTGATAAAAGCATTGGTAGAACTCACTGGTACCTGTTTTACTGAGACAAAATGGCCATATCCTCCTTATTTTATTCTTCTCTTGTGCACAGGTGCCACATGGTTATTGCAGGGTTTAGGTGTGTGTTCAGCTGGTTGCGAAAAGTGAGGAACACGTAAATAAGAATTAAGTCTAGAACAATATGTTCCTTATCCCAGAAACTCCCACGTTTTCATCTGTGATACGCAGATAGTCTACATTTTCTGGAGAGAACAGTATAGCAGATTGATGTAGTTGATGAAAAAATGTCTAATTGACAACATTAAGCAAAAAGGAAAGGATGGTTTGTGGGGAATGTGCAGCTCCTTTCTCAAGTTATATTCAGAAATATAACTACTGAGTAATAAAAGGTTTTAATCAATAATACCATTTAAATATGGGTTACTAATTATAAATAATTACTATAAATGACTAAAAAGCAAGGCTGCCAAGGGAAGGCCTTAGTAATGTCTGTTTTGGTTTGAAACAGTAAGTTTAGTGTTTCAAAATCACGTTTACATGTGCCCCTCTCACATATGTATAGATCCAATAGAATGCAGGCAGATACCAAGATAGCTAACCCGTATTCTGAAAATAGTTAGGTTTGGAAAGGACCTTAGGATCATCCAGTTCCAACCCCGCTGCCATAAGCAGGGACACCCCACACTAAACCATGCCTCCCAAGGCTTCGTCCAACCCGGCACTGAACACTGCCAGGGATGGAGAATTCACAACTTCCCTTGGCAACTCACTCCAGTGCCTCACCACCCTCACAGTAAAGAATTTCTTCCTTATATCCAATCTAAACCTCTCCTGTTTAAGTTTGAACCCGTTACCTCTTGTCCTATCAGTACAGTCCCTAATGAAGAGTCCCTCCCCTGCATTCTCATAGGCCCCCTTCAGATACTTGAATAAGCCTTGAGATCGAGTACTTCATCTCAGATCCCTTCCAAAACGGGTGGAGAATTCAGACTTCATGGTTTGGTTGGGCATTCTACTAAAATAGAAACCCAGACCTTGCCGTAAACATCATTCCTCTTCTTTTGCCCATCTATCACTAAGTTGGTGTGTGAGGTTTTTTATACAAACTGCAAAATATTTTGCTTAAATAGAAAAGATGTCATTAAGAAAGTGCAATTTGTTTCACTGTACAAGGAATAACTTCACAATGGTGACATTACAGGGCTCTGGCTGAAATTAATTCTCATCTTACACAATTGTAAATGAGAAGGTCATTTTATCTGCTGCGGAAACTGCACACAGAATACATAGACAGATACTATCAACTTCAAATGTGTAATGCTCCCACTAGCAGCTGGGGACTGGATAAACAACAACCACAAGGGTTCTCTTTAAGGAGTTCTGCTACCATCTTTCCCTCTGGAAATAATTAGCAATACCTTATAACTGATGTGTATTAATATATAAGTGCTGACAAACTATGAAGTATAGAGTAAGTTTCTTTAAAAAGAATGAAATACGTAATGACTGATGATCACCTACAATATGAATTATAAATTCTGTGCAAGTTAGCCTGATTCATAATTATCCACTGCTTAAGGGTCTACTGCAACATTTGCATTTTTATTATGAGCCTTCTTGGTTTGTATCGTCTTGAAATATAGAGTAAAACTCCACAGCCAGATGATTAATTAAGCCCAAAAAGACCCTGTTTGTCTGATCTCCATGTACTGAAAATAAACGCAGTGCAGTTTTTACCCCAGATGAATATCCAGCTCTGAATTTTAGAGAGACTGTAAGACATTAGGACTAGAGCTTCTATTCACACAAAGAGTAGACTTCATGGAACATCAGTTCTATAATGTTTTTTTGTTGGATTGGAGAACAAATGCAATCATATTTTTGTATGAAGTCAATATATTTCACAAATTCTTTAGATGCAATCTTACATCCAGAAAAAAAAAACACCAAATTGTGGATCACATAGTGGAAAACTCAATGGAGGACAGGCAAGTTAGACAAAGAAATTAACCAACCTCTGGCCAAAGTGCATGGTACTAAAAAGTCCCATGTGGGAATTCAAAGAACTTGAGTTTGCATATCAGTATCTGGGCTGTCTAATTTCAAAAGTTGATAAGAACAGCCATGCAGCCTAGTATAAGAATAGTCTTTAAAACTCTTCTGGAGAACTGAATGATTTGGCTGAATAGTGAAGCAGAGATGTCTGTTTTCAAACACCTTGTTTGTGCAGAGAAAATCTGTCTTCCAATAAATAATTGAAAACACAACTGCTAACCTATTTAAGTTTGAAAATATGTGTACTGTAATAAGAAACCATGTTTCTCAGTTGTTTGAACAGATTCACTCCAACTCTGGCATTCTCTAAAATGCCTGCACAAAAGTGTACATGAAGATAATTATGTCCAATAAACCATTCTGAGCAGTAAATCTTTCACAATTCTGGGGCAGTGTGTCAAACAAATCTAGATGCTCCCTAAATATAGAAATGCCTGTTTAAGTATAACTTGCAGACAGTAAATAAAAGTGTGCAAAACGACTTCCAACTTCTGCAAGTCTTTCCAATGTAACTTTAAGCATGACAGCTGTCCGATTCGTGACAAAGGGTTAATGAAATTTCTTCAACAATTTCTCAAGGTTAAAGATTTTCTCTAAACAAATACAACTTCAATGGAACTATTTAAAAACTCAGTCTGCCTTTCAATATGGAAGATTAAATAAGCTGTAACATTTTGCAATTTAAATTTAGGGTGTTTTTTCCAGTATCTTTCCGTTAGTTTCATTTATAGGACAGTCAAACATTAATGTAAAAATCAGGTGATCAGCAATTTTATTTAATGTGCTATTTTACCCTCGGCCACTGACAAAGACATAACACTAAAGTTAGAAGAAGCAATTGCAGTGCTCCAGTATTTGAACCAGAAACAATAACAGTCTTAGTAATTAGTGTTAAGGAATGATAATATACTTAGTTAAGGCAATCCATAAACCACCTTATTTCTTATACATATTATAGAAATCCAGTTTAAAATTGACAGATATAACTTTTCAGATTTTCCCTTTCAGTGAGGAGATTTTTGGACTTGGTTTTGATATATTCAAAAGGAGATTATATGGTAAAGGCTGCTAAAACACGTTTCCAGCATCTCACTAAGAAAAGATACCATACTTTATCATCACACAATATTTTATCATCGTATTTGAAAACATATTTGTGATTTGGTATTTTAACATTTTTTAGATGTTACAAGCACACGTGTACCAGATTAACTCCACTTTCTGTATTTACATTCATAGAACTTTTCAGATAAATATATTAATAAATACATGATTGAGTTTTTCCAGGCACAGCTTTTCAATAATGTGTTTTGGACCTTCGCTAATTGCTTTGGACTATGTCTTGCACTTGCTTAGGCAAATATTCAAGTACTTGATGGGTATTCCAAGTTTTAGACACATTAAGAGGGTCAATATCTAAATAAAAATATAAAATAATATTTTATCACTAATATATAAAGTACTAATTTCTAACTTATGAAATGAGAGGCAACTGACAGAACACACAGACCTGGCCTGCTTGAATTAAATACAGCACTTATTTTTGAAGCCACTTGTCAAGATTTCACCAGTAACGCCACACTGTTACAGCATCAAGTACACAAAATTCAAGAACATCTGCACAAACCTGAAGAATTACCATGCAGTCTTAAATTACATGCTTATGTTTACATTTTTTTCCCAGAACAATGACTTATAACAGTATGATTATAACGTAGTTTTACTGATGTAATATAAAAATATGGTGTCTGTAGGACTCTTCTTCCCATGTGGCAGACGTGGGAACTTATGTGATGCTTGAGATAGAGGTTTCCAGCCAGAGTAAGGGTCATTTCAAGATTAAAGGGATTTAAATGCTGCCTTGGAGTATCTGCATCTACAACGTCATGTAGTTGAATTTATG
>JBCJKH010012611.1:0-12569 GCA_039877255.1 Loriculus beryllinus
TGGCCTTGAACACTGCCAGGGATGGGGCAGCCACAGCTTCTCTGGGCACCCTGTGCCAGCGCCTCAGCACCCTCATGTGAGGAACCTTTTCCTTATATCCAACCTAAATCTCCCCTGTTTCAGTTTGAGCCCATCACTCCTTGTTCTATCACTACAGTCCCTGATGAAGAGTCCCTCTCCAGCATCCTTGTGGCCCCCTTCAGACAATGGAAGCTGCTCTGAGGTCTCCATGCAACTTCTCCAGGCTGAACAGCCCCAGTGTTCTCAGCCTGTCTCCACATCAGAGGTGCTCCAGCCCCTCATCGTCTTCATGGCCTCCTCTGGACTTGCTCCAACAGCTCCATATTCTTCCTATGTTGGGGACACTGCACACAATACTCCAAGCGGGGTCTCATGAGAGCAAACCCAGGAATCTCCCTATTCCCAGCCTTTGCTGAGCATCCAACCACTTAACACCACAGGCTGCTTCCCAGTCTCAACTTACAACTTCTCTTTCATTTGATAAGTACTTGTAATCCCAGCTCGCCCTCATAAAGCACAACCTTTCCCTACACAAAGATGGAGCTCCTTTCTCCCATAACCTATATAAGGGCAGAGCAGCATTAAAGCACTAATGCCATTGCCCACATGAGACCGCGCTCGGTCGGTACTGGATTGATGGATGGAGGGCTGTGAAGGTGCAGACTCAGCCTGGCTTTCCTTCCTGCCTTGCCTGCAAACGGCTCATTTTGATGCTCTGTACATCTGTGTGCATAACCTCCACTCCTCAGACACATTGGTATTTCCACCACATTCGAGCACTAGGGCGGCTGATAAAAATTCTCAGCACATAACACAATGCACCAAAATATGAGCAGCTTAACACTTCCCGAGAATAAATGAGTAAAAGGCAGACCTCAAAACACAGAAAGAAAGGAAGGAAAAGGATGTTTTTAAAGGAGAAGCCAATTAATTGAAAACCCTAGAGGTAAAACATCAGCTTTTTCTCTGCCTCAGAGCAGGGACCCGGTGATGCGGAGCATGGCTGGGTTTGGCAGCCACCTTTACAGCCATTTGCGGGAAGGATGCTCTGAGCCTTACATGAAGATCTGCACCGAGATCTAAAAGCCCACACTCTCGCGCTTTGATCCCCTTAATTTCAGGTGCTTGAGCAGAATGGAGAGGAAAAAACACCCCAAAAGATTGCTCAGGAAGTGTTGCTGTCTGCCTGTTTATTCCCAGCCTAACTGCAAAAGGGGGCACAGGCACAGAGGTGTGTAGTGTGGCTGCGAGAGCACAGGACCTGGTGATGGCTGGAGGAGCAACAGAAGCATCTTGGGTTCTCATCCCCAGTGAGACACTGATTCTTTGTGCTGTGTGACCTTGGGCACGTGGCTGGAGCACGCATCACTTCAGGCTCTCCACAAACACGGAATGCTGGATCCAGGCCATGTGCTGGGATGGCTGGTTCAGTGTGGGCATAAGGGGACCTGCTGCTCCTCACCTTCCTCACCCAGCATCATGGCTCAACCCCAAACCCATGGGACTACTGCAGCTGAGGCAAACCCCACTCCAGATGAGGCACAGCCTTGACTCATTCATTCCAAGCTGGCTCATTTTACAGTTAAAAACAGTGATTACTGCACTGCAAGTGGATACTCCTCAAACCCTAGAAAGTGACCTGTGCTTTAAGAAAGGTTTTATTAAAGACCACTGGTGTGGTACCTATCTGCTGGGGAGGTGATAAGCTTTGGACACCAGGATGATTGTAACAAGTCACACCAGTGGCAGTTGCAATGCAAACGGGAGAAGAGATGATAAGTATTAAGTCATACCATTTCAATTGTTTGGTTTAAGAAGCGAATGTAACAAGTACAAAAGACACTGGGCTGACAGGCAGAGGGGCAGGAGTCACCATCCATCCATACACCTGAAGACAACAGGTCGCTCCACGGCACATTCTGCCTCACTGCTCCTGTCCCCACCGCAAATCTCAGCTCTGGTCTGTAGGGACCAACATCCCACATCCTGCTCTTGGGGACAAGACATGTCCAGGCTGTCCAGAGCAGCAGGGACCAGCAAAGAGCACTGAGCAGCAGCTGCTTCTCTATGGCAGAATAAGGGTATTCAGCTACCCACCTTAACCCTGTAGTTGATATGAAACACTATTTCTACACCACAAGCACGCCCCATTGATACACAGGAACATCATACCACTCCTCTGCTCTCCCAGGTCCAAAGTAGGGAAGCTCAAAGGGGTCTAGGCTCCTCAGTGTGCTGAATCCAGGGCTGTTATCTCGCATCCTCCTCCTGTGCAAGAGGAGCTTCTGCCCCAAAGCATAGGCAGGCAGAGAGCTGCTGTTCACTTTGCAGGTAGGTCTGACTCACCCAGCTTCAATGGCACCCAGGACGGTCATTCACATACACAGGCTCTTTATTGTACTGTTCTGCCTTGTTTTTTACCACTTTAACAATCAGAAATAGGACAACAGGAAATTCTTTTACAGCCCTGGACCTGCCCTAGTCAATACAACTGCTACTGTCATATTGTCTGCACTGAAAAATGCTCTCAGTGCAAGAAGCAAAGCCCAGATAATAACTACTGCAGGTTCCCACTGATGGCAGGGCTTGAGGGAGATGGAGTGGGGCCAGGCGAGAGGCAAAGGGAGATGGAAACCACAGAGGGACAGCGCTGGGTGAGCATCACGGCAGCTTTGGTGCTGCTCTGCAGCCACCTTATCTTGAAAAGGGGTCCCCAAGGAGCCCAACGCTGGCAAGGACTGAAGGGGAACACCACAGCTCAGGGCTGTGCAAACCACACTGAGCTGGGCTGAGCTCTCTTAGGATCTGTGACAAGAATCCTATTGCAAACCTGGCTGTAGGAATACCTGTGTCGCACATAGGTGGTCCAGGGAGATTCCATACATAGGTGATGGCTGTGCCCAAGAGGTCCTGCAGCAACAGTGTCCATATTCCAGCCTGTCTGCCTTGTTTCAGAGCACCTTAGGGCAGGTCCTAAGGTACAAAGCATCCTGGCAGAAGCCTCGCTATCAAATGAACATTTACTCTGAAGTCAGGCTTGGCAGACAAAAGTATGTCACTGCTAAATGTAAGCTCTCAGACAGCAAATGTGAAATAAACTAAACCCAACAGCCACCTCTGGAATAAACATGCTCCTCAGCAAGTACAGCAAAACCCATGCTGAGCTCCAGATTTCAAACCTGCTCTACTCGCACCTTAGGGGACCAGCACAAAGACGACTAATAACAAGCCCCAGCCAGCCCTTGTGCTGCCTGTGGGGTGTGAGTCAGGCTGAAGGCTGCCAAGAACTGCAGGAAGACGTGGTGGGAGATAAACCACCATGAGCAGACACACAGCCCATGTCACTGGTGGGGAATGGAAGCTGGGAACAATGGCATGGTGATACAAGAGGCACGGAGGTGACATGAAACACTGGGGCTGCCCCAGTTCCTGGGTTTGAGTGCTCAGCCGAGACCCTCAGCACTTCCCAATCCCACTTGGCCAACAGAGCAGGGAGATGGGATGGATGCTAAGAGCTGGAAGGCTCTAGGAGGAGCTAGGGTGGGCACTGGAGCAACAGAGTCTCCAGCACTCCCCTCGTTAAAAAGCAGGATTAATGAACATCCAGGGTGTACAAGTGCTTCCAGCCTCCTATTCAAAGCCTGCAGCATCCCCGCAGCAGAGCAACACGAAGCCAGTGAGCAAGGCACCCATTCAGCTCTCAGAGCAATTGAATTATCTCCAGTGGAATCTCAGCACTGGGCAAAGAGACAAAGTTAAATCGTAGCAAGGTGCAAGTGCCTGGGAATGTAATATTCCTGATAAATGGCCAGATGACATGTGCTGTTATACAATCTAAGGTGCAATTTGGGCGATGACAATAGTCCCTGGAGTTTCCATTTTCAAAGAGCCGCTCAGTTCAATCCAATCCATGTCAGAGCAGCTTTGCCGAGGTGAGTAAGTAGAACTCATTTGTGCTATTACATGGGAAGCAAGGAAAAGGAGTAAAGGAGCCACTTGAGAATGAAAAAGAAGGAAAAAAGAGAAATCACAGCCCCGCTGGGATGTGCTGGGGGTGCACGGGTGAGCAGCGAGCTGGAGCAAGGCACGCGTGTCCATCCCTTGACCAGTACCACAGGTACCCTTGTGCTGGAGCTTGGCTTTATCTCCACATTGGGGTGTTTCTTCAGCAACCCTGTGATTATCCTGCAATCAGGATGACACTGCTCCTGGGTACAGCAAACAGCACGATCATTAAAAAATTCATTTCAAAATCTTCCTGGAAGCTAATAAATTTTACAGCAGTTTCAATCCTTTCTCATTGCAACAAAGAAAAGCTTAGTTCCAGACAAATTAAAAGTAAATTGATTGCCTAAGGGGAATCTATTCAAATATCACTTTTCCATGCTCGAAATCTCTTCCTGAAACAAGAAGAAGAGGAGAGCCAGGGAGAGCCAGCATGGGAACAGTGTGGAAAAGCACATCATTAAATCTCAGTTCATGAAACTAAAGGGAGTAGGGGGAGAAAATCAAACTTAAAATAAAATGCAAATGCCTCACTGGGGTGCGGGACTAACGTTTGTGATGGAATTGATGAATAATAAATAGGAATAAATAGTAAACACGCAGGGATCAAACACTGCTGCTGATGTTTACTCATGGTTAGCCATCTTTCATGGACAATGCACAACTGCATTATTTAGCACGCCTCTTCCAGCTACTTTGGGGGGTTCTTTTCAACTCCCAGCACCTTCACTTGCTCAGCGGATGGATGCCACAGGGCACAAGGCACATCCCCATTGGAGCCCACCTCCCCTGCATACCACCAGGAGCTCAGAAGCAGAAGCCCACTGCATCACACTCCAGATAAAATAATAAGCTCGAGCAAAATACAAACAGTCCCCAGCCATGGCTCATCATCTGCTTGTAAATTAAGACTCTGCACCTCTCCCTTATCTCCTGTAATAGCATAACATCAGGAAACAAGAGGTGGAGAATAATGCATTATATTTTTGACCTATGGGCTTTTACAGAGCCTTCTTCACCTTCCCTAATAAGAAATCTCTAGTCAGTGTAGAACTGTAATCCTGGCGTGGCTTCCCTTGCACAATGCTCCGAGGATGCTAATAACCAGGGACAGTGACAAACGCTCTTTAATGCAACGAGAAGCCTTTCTTTCCCTTTCTTTTGCTACTGTTTGGGACTTATGTAAGCTAAAAAATGCTGTCTTTTTAAGCCTGGATTGTCTGTCCCAACACAGGGGGTCAGCAGTGCTTGGGCAAAGCAAATGCCTGCAAGGAATTCTTTTAACGGAACAAGGGATGTGAATTAGATTAATTTATCAGGCAATTGCTGATAAGGACCTATGGTTGAATGCAGCTCATGGGCAGCCCTTCTGTAATGGTCAAGAAAGACGTGATGGGCTCGCTCTGAGCTGCTGCACGTCTTCCCTCTTCTCTTGCTCTACATGACCATTGATAACACCATTTCATCTGCCATTGATGCCTGTATAATCAATGAAAACTGACACACCTGTATCATCAATGAAGACTGCACTTGAGAAGGCTAAGGATAGGTTTGATGCGGGTGGGAAATCACCTTCCTGGGCATGCTGAAGCCTTTGGGATGAGAAGGCTCAGGGAAGGAGGGCAGTCACCCAAGGCAAAAGGAAGTGGTGCCTGGGCACGCCGTGTGCTTCAGTAGAGTCAGACCCAGAAGGTATTAGAGGCTGAAATGCAATTTAATGCTGGCTGCCCCCCTTTATCCGGGACCACAGGCCAATCCCCACCTCATTCACAAGGCAGAATTAATTCCCTTTCAGAGGGCCAGCGGAACACACCATTTAAACTCCAATTAATCCTTCCTGTAAGTGGTCCGTAGAGCTCGTGATGGCCCCTGAGTGGTGGGGATTTCACCTCTGAAACTCCACTACTCCTGCCTCAGTACAGGGCTCATTAGCATCCTAACTGATAGGATACAGGATTTGGTCCTCAGAGAGGAGAACACTCCGGGATCCAACAGACCTTTTCCATCTCAAACCATTACAGCTCCGTAATTCATCGGCACAGCTCCCATTAATGCTAATGGCAGTTACTGCACGAGTGCAGAATACAACCCTTTGACTTCATTACTGGAATTCAATTTCATTAACGCTGGATACAGAGGGATTGTCCTAAATACACTCTTTCTTATATTTTTTTCATGTTAATGTAACCATTTGAGTATATTATACCCTGCAGAGATGGAAACATTTCTAGTCTGTTTAAACACATTTCCCACAATTGGGAGCAAAACTTTGTCTCCGTTTATGCCTTTGACACCAGCTGCCTCCCATTTAATGGGACTTTAGTCACTAAAGCAAATTAATCTAAAGGTTACTTTTCTCTGCTATTGTCAGGAAACAGACAAATGCACCCATTCTAGCAGGGTAATGTGGGACCAGCCAGGCAGCCACATTCCAAAGGCAGCAATAGATCGAATTATCAACCTCTCCCATTCAAAATTAGGTGCTGCTCAGAAAACAGCTACTTGATAAAAATCCAGCAAACCAGGAACTGCAGTCGGGGGAGATAAGAAGCAATTCCCAACTGCTTGTACCAGGCCAGCTCCTGGCCCAGCACCTGTCAGAGCAGCATCCCTGCCCTCAGTGCAGCCATACCCATGTACATCCATAGTGAACGCCTAACCGAAACCAGCACCAGAACAACCCATCCTCATCCTCTTCCCACAGGGATGCAGATGGTGCCAGTATGTATGCTAATGAGACCCCTGCCTGCTCAGCTGCTCAACACAGCTTTCCCTTCCCTAAGAGGTGGCTGGTGCTTTCATACAAGTAAGAAATAAAGGAGCCAAGGTTGTAAAGGCTGATACATAATTTACTCCTATTATCAAGATTAAACACATCTTTGCATGCTTAGCATAAACCAACTGCCTTTCTCTAGCTTTTTCAAGGACACGCATAAACTTCATTATTATCTAAATAATCAAAAGAGGATTTCAATGGAATATTTAACTGTCTGCCTACTGGAAACTCACAGCATTAATCTAACACTGATCCTCTGTTGTCCTTCATGTAAATATTGTTGGGATGTCAGCCAAAGCCTAGGGAAGTGAGCTTCATCTTGGTGGATGGGAATCTCTCGTGTCAGATACAGTCAGCCTGAATAATGAGACCTACAGCTTGCCAAAACCTACAGCCTCGCTGTCTGTTCCAGCCATTGAACACGCTCAGAAACTCAGTGGCACCAGCCCAGCAGTCTACAGATCCCAATCAACTATCAATAGCTTAAGTGTAAGTGATTGTGTATGAAGTACGAGCCAAATGTGTTTCCTTTTTCAGCTTTAGGACCTCCAGTATTGTCATTGCACCAGTAATGCTTGCATGGAATTAATCATAGACGTACCCACAAGGCAAAACATTCTGAGGAGCTCTTTGTACTTTGTGGAAGTGTGCAGCTCTGAAGAGCAGAGGGAGCTGGAAGGCTTCCTAGCGCGATGGGGCGTTCCCTACCGTTGGGAGATCACCAGGGAATTAGGGAATTTTCCCCTTTTTGTTTTCTCTTAACTAAAAGCATTGGTTGCTGGCTGCCTCTCATCATGACATTGACCTCTCGCTCCTCCACCCTGGAGCCCAGAAGTATCCCCTCCTCCCTGGTGCTCTACTTCAAGTCTTATTTCAGATGAACACAGCGCTTTTCCAAGCTGGTGGATCCTCTCCTTGGAAGCACAGGGATGTCCTGTGGTAAGATGCTGGCACAGAGTGGTGGAAGCATCAGATCTACATATAGGGCTCAAATGAGGCTCCAGCTCCAACAAGGATACAGCGATGCCAGACATGTGTTACACTGGCCCCATGGCCACCAAGACAGATCGTGGCATTGCCAAAGCCTGGGCATCCAGCCCATTTAATTCAGCCAAAACTTTGTTCTGGCAGTTAAGTTTACTTTCATTAATTAAGAGTGTGATCATATGGTATAAATATGCATGTAAAATTACTATGAAGCCAAGAGTCAAATCTAAAATCTCATTATCAGCTTTGGGAAACTACATTACCTGCGAGTCATGGACAGGCTCAATTTCTAGCAATTCAGGTAGGTCCCATCCCATCTGATCCCATCTATCCCATCCCATTGTCCCCGCAGCCATGGGGGAGAGATGGAGAACAAGCCCTCGAGTTTGCCTGAGGCCGTAAACTGAAAAGCTGCAGGGAGACAGCTGAACATCAGGGATGGAAAATGACCAGATTCCTGTGGCCTGTGTAAGCACTGCAAGGAACACTCCATGGCTCCATCTCTCCTGGCCAAAGCAATGCCAACCCTTGGGCACTGATGCTGAGTCCAGTGTAGGCTGCCCAGGGGTTCTGCCAGGACCTCCCTTGCTGTGATTCCAATGCAGGAGTCAGAAGCTGCTGGACCGCAGAGGACTTGTGCCCCAACCTCTGACTGCACAGCCTCGGATGATTTCCGACTGCTCTAAGGCACATTCCTGCAGTGCTGCCCCGAGGTCAGGCTGGATTGTGTTGGCTCCAGGCCCTGGTTCACAGGGCTGTCAGCTAAATTGCACCATGGCATCCTTACTTCTGGTGATGCTGTGACAGACAGACAGAGTCCAGCTGGATTCTCAAAACCTAAGCACTTTGCAATACTGACAGGCAAGAAAAAACCAACCCACATCCCTTTTAGTCCGAGCAGGCTTTATCTGGAAACAGCCAAAGCTGGTAGGTGTAAAACCCCACAAAGTCATTCCTCCTCAACCACTTTTCTGACCAAACCTTTTAACTGTCACTGGGAAATAAAGAGTGATAGGTACCAGCCCCAGCTGGCATTACCTGATGAGTCTAGTCCCCACCACATCCTTAACGCAGCCTGCTGCAAAGGGATAAAGCAAGGCTGGGATGACTGATGTGATTTGGAGCTTTTAGACAGACTTAGTGTGAGAAGAGTCAAGTTCATTACATTGGAGCTCACCACAGTGCTGCAGCAGCCCAGAAGATGCTGATGCTGGGACCAAGCGCCCATTTTGGACCACCATAAGCGGGTAGGTTTAATCCAAATGTGTCTCTCTGAGGTGGGAATCAGCCTGGTTTCCCCCTCCCTGAGCACAAGAAGGGGATGCAATGAAAGTCAGTCAGCATGGTTCTGCTGGAGCCTCTCTCTAGGGATCCACCCTCGCTGTCGGCAGCACACAGATGTAACGCTGCCTCTTTGCCACTGCACGCTCACCTCGCTTCTGAAACACTTACACATGCAGCATGCATTAGAATTAAAAAATCATTAAACCTCGGGAAGGAAAAACTTTGACAGGATGCGTAATATACTAACTATAATTAATTAAATTGGATGAGGCACTGGGGGACAAGAGAAGAGTGGATGGAGACTGTTCTTGGGATGGTAATGCACTAATGTTCAGCGTGTCCCATTAAGTAAGAAACAGCCTTGGAAGAGGTGAGGATGAGTGACGGGGGCTTCAAGAGATGGCACCAGCCAGTTGGGCACCTCGGATGCATAACAAAGAAGGTGATAGCATGAAATGCAGCTCTAAAAAGGATATAATGAAGGTGGAAAAGGCACTCAAGAGATGGAAGAGCAAAAATGCTATGCAGGTTGCTAAACAGCAATGCCCTGGCAGTGTCAGGATTCTCCAGAGAGCTCCTGTCACCCATCCCACCAGGGCTTGGGGTGATGGACCAGCTTCAGCACCCAGCTCCAGCTCCTCAGGGCCAGCACAGGCAACAGGGAAGTGAAGAGGAGATTGATCCTGGAAAGCATCTGTCTTCCTGTGGGGTTATTCTTTAGTTATTTGTAGCCCTAGACATGGTTCCATAGAATGGGTAGCGCTCTGCAGCATCCATCCCCCTCAGCAGGAGCTGAGCTGGGGTTGGAAGCAGCAAGCAAAGCTAGGGCTGGGCATCAAAGGCATCCCCAGTTGACACAGCAAGCAGAACATGATGAGACAGCCACAGTCTGGCTGTTCAGCAGGACAAAGTTTTAACAGGCTTAACAACAGCATCAGCACTGATCATTAGGCAATTACAACTGCTGAAAGTTGACAAAGCACCAGGACCAAATGAATTATCTCCCCAAATCCTGCAGGCAGGAGCATGGAAAAGAGAAAAAGTCATCGTCAACAGCCTCTGATGGCTCACCGGGTGCAGGAGCAGTAACTAAAAACTAAAGGGCTGCTTGTTCACTTGCTGTTTGGAGAGATAAAAGGGAAAGGCCAGGAAATGAGGTTTGCAAAAACACTCTCATCATTTAGGGAGCGGCAGGAGGGAAGGCCCTGGAAACACTGATACAGCCAGGATTGCTCAGGCCCTAGGGACGTCTGATTCAGTGAGGATGGAGCTGTGTGCGTGCAGAAAGAGAAGGCACATTTTGACTGGGGGAGTTCACTCCTGAATCATCCCCAGTGTGGTTTCTTGGTCCATCCTCCACATCCCAGTGCTGCCCAAGGGATCTGCAGAGCTCAATCCATGTAGGACCATGGTAACTCCCTGCTCTGCTCCCTTGCAAAGCAGGAGATGCTCAGCTTTGTCACGCTGTGCTTCTCAAGCACAGCCCTTCACTTTGAGTGACTAGGCATGCTTTTAGGAAACACATGCAAATGTGATTTAAAGACTCTAAAGTGATACAGAATATATCACATCCCTTGGGTACCTCTTCCAGGGGGTAATTATTCTAATTCCTGAAATCATGTGTCTCATTTGCAGCTAGAATTTTCCAAGGCAAGCCTCCATCCTCCAGCATCCTCTGCCTGGTTCTGAATCAGAGAGATGCTCAGCAGCAGATGTCATCTCCTTCAGTTCATTTCTGAACACAGATGACCGACGCCTCAAACAAAGTTCATCCCCTGAGGATGCCATCTCTCCTGGGTCCTATTACAAGCCCAATGGTCTCTACTGAAAAGAGTCCTGCTGGACTCAAAAGGCTTTGAGTCAGGTCTTAAATCTCCAGACATGCGTTTGGAGAGAGAAAGCCAATGCCTTCAGCTATACCCAGAAGCTCCTGACGCAGAACAGCCTCCAGGAAGCAAGGGGACATTTGTGCACTGACAAAGCATCTCCTTTTCACATGCCTGCCCTAGCTCGGTGGTCCCTGCAGGCACATGTATTCAGTGTAGGACTTGAGGGGCTTTATATAGTGAATTAATTGGACATACCTATTCAGCAGCAATGGAGGAAGTCTGACAATGAGGAAACGGGAGATGGAACTGTTCATTTTACTTACTTGTCTTCATCAGTGTAAGGTTCCTGGATTCGAATGGGTAAAAGTATTTACAAGAATGACTATCCTTTCACAAAAGGACGTGTAGCTAAAGGGTGGAACAGATACAAGGATTTCTTTGGATTGTACAAGGGCCTTTCCATTGCAAAATGAAAGCTACTTCCCAGAGCCCAGCATCTCATCAGACAAGAGCAACCCTAGAGGCAAGATGAACATCTTTATGAGGCTCGGAAGTGCCCAGACAAAGCAGAGCTGAAGGTGGAAGTAAGTAACAAACAAGGCAAAACAAGGGTTATACTTGAGCTGTTTGTGTCTCCCTGGCACTCGGATGAGATGGATACAAGCACCCCGGCTACCTGTTCTCTTGACAGCACTGAAAGGAAACAAAAGTTTGGAACAAGCCAAACACATTCAATTTGCCTGAATAATTTAGGCTGCTGAGTTATCATGTGCTTCATGGACTGTCATCGAGAGCAGCTCTATTGCAAAGGAATGATCTGTAAATCAATGCATCCCAGGGACCAAACTAATCAGAAAGCAGCTGTGAAAGCACCACCTGTCACAACAGATGCAGGACATGGAAGTCAATGGGTGAGTGCCATGAGGCAGATGCAGCCAGGGATGGCTTCTGGGAGCATTGGGAAGACATGGCTGCTGTTGAGCCGTGCTGGTGAGCAGCAATGGCAGCAGCATGAACAGCTCAGCTGGTAAACACACATAGAGGAAACCAGAACAAAATCCTGTGTGTATATATATATATATATATATGGTATATATATATATTGGCCACACTGAGACCCACCTGAGCATGCCAGACCCTCCCAAAGGTATGTATGTGCCTCACTAATGCACCTACCGCTCCCAAACACGCATCTGGCTCTCTAAGCTTTCCTGAATTACTACTATGCACTGATTTGACTTCAGGTTTCTAGCTCAGTTCCTCTCTCTGAACAGAAGCTGCCCCTTTATACCTCCTCACTGAGCTGTAGCAAATCCAGAAGCACAGTTAGCTGGTTGAGAAAAGTCATTCCTCTTGCAGGACAAATCCGGAGGCTCCTCGCCTGGCTGAGGAGCGGTTTGGCTGCTAAACCAGCTGGCTGAGAATGTGCCTGAGCAGGGGAGGCAGCACCGTCTGTTCTCCTTCAACCAGCCGTCGATCTACAATGAAACCGATGCTTCCAAAGCAATCAGAGGGAATCAAGTGCCTGACAACCTTCATAGAGTCACAGAATGAATCCCAGAATGGTTTGTGTTGGAAAGGACCTTACAGTTCATCCAGTACCAACCCCTGCCACGGGCAGGGACACCTTCCACCAGAGCAGCTTGCTCCAAGCCCCTGTGGCCAAC
>JBCJKH010012613.1:0-37291 GCA_039877255.1 Loriculus beryllinus
CCTTAGATGGCATGGTCTAATGTGAGGTGTCCCTGTCCATGGCAGGGGAGTTGGAACTGGATGATCTTAAGGTCCTTTCCAACCCTAACTGTTCTAGGATTCTATGATTCTATGATCTATAATTATTTTATCAGTGAGATTAAAATCAAATGGCAAAGTATTCAGTTTGATAATCACTCTTCATCATCGGCCTATCAACAACTGTAGCACCAATTTGGGACAATTCTGCCCATTGAGTGATTCCCAGCAGTAGGTCGAGCATGGCACAAGAGCAACCTCTGCAACACCACAGGTGAACCACGCAGAAGAGAACTCAGAGTTTGAAAGTAAAACATTGCCTCTGGAAATTTTTGCAATTGCTGGTGGTGCCTTGATCATTTACATTGATCTTTACATTACATAGGGAAGACAGGTCCCATAAACACAGTTCATAGAAGAGAGGCTGCAGTAACCTGGCTCAGAACCCACAGAGGAGATGCACTCAAGTGGGTCTCGTGTCTTTGGTGGTGAATGAGAAAATCTAGAGTCAGAGCATCCTGCCCTGATTGACAGATAACTGTAAATAGAAGAAAAAATCAGCAGGCTAAGCTTGGTTTTTTTTATCAGCTCAAACCTGATACATGACAGGGATTTAGGCCAAGTTTGGTGAGGCATTCAGACGCATGTTTAAACTTAAAGACAGGCATTGTCCTCTTATAACAAGTGACACTATCAGTCTTGAAGTAAGGTACATGCTTCAGTATGACAGAGAATAGAGAAAGTAATTTCAATCTATCTCTGCATGGAGCTTGAATTCACCACATGAATGAGAGTATCCACTTGCAGCTATTTGTAGAACAAGAACTTTTTGAGTTTTTTAGGGTTGATGATGATAATTGGGATTATAACAGCTCAGAACCAGACCCTGGAATTTCTCAGCTAGGCTAATCATTCTAATTGTTATTGATTAATAACAAATATGGTGTATTTGTACCCAAAAGGGATGGGTAATCTGCTGTCCCACAATATGCAACTCCTCCAGCACATGGTTACAGGGTAAGGAAAATCGAAAGACATCCTTTTTATTAGTTGGCAGTAATGACCTTTTATTTTTGATTATTTGTGCATTAACAGCATGGAATGGAAATGTGCTATGTAAGGAAGTTATTCTTTGCTAATTTGCAGCTTTTAAAACACACAGCACACTATCTATTATGTATCATGCATTACAATTACAACAACAGTTTAATTAATCACCAGCACCCTGTTTTGTATCAGTCTGCTGCAGAATTCTGGGTAATGGTGTTGTTTACCATTTAGCAAGTAGCAACATTTCACTCTGTTTCACTACATTAAACTGCTCAAATAAAGCAAACGGATATTGGAAAGAGTTGGCCATCTGCCTTTATTTTCTTTTACTTTTGTTAAGGAAAGGGAAAAAAAAATAAACCTCACCACAGCCTCTGAAAGGAGAAAGAGCACAGCCATGAAACTGATAGTGACAAAAAACACCCTTTTTTATCAGGTCAAAATCTCATCTAAATGCAGTTCTGATGAATGGTAAAAAGCTTGCTTTGTGGATTTGGAGTGGGTCTCAAGACCAGCAATGAAGTCTAATGATTATTTAATGGTGCCGCACTTGAAGCAGGATTATGTGAGACTCTCTCCCCCGTTAAGAGCTTGATGAATAGGTTTTGTGACAGCCATTTAGGAATAAACAAGAATTCATCAGTCTGCATAAGAAGAAGCCAGTTTATAGATTAAGTTTCTTGAGGTAATTCATGAGGTCAGTCCCATTTAGATGTAGACTATTAGGGCTCAGCTTTTGAGAGCGGCCATACAAGGGAGTTACTCCAAATGGACCCCGCTAATACAAAGCCCCCTTTCAGAGGAAAGCCTGAAATTTTTATGACTCTGCTGCTAGGAAGCACATCAACTTGTCACTGTGAAGATCTGCTGGGGCAAGACCTCATCACTCTATTAAAGAGCTCTGTGACCCTATTGATTTGAAGTATTTAAAGCAGGGGTGAAGTTCAAAGCAATTTCTTTTCTATACTATTACTCAGCCTCTCTGTGTCTTGGCTCTAAAACATCTGCTGTCAGTTCCTCTCTGGTGTCTGACTCTGGAATCTGTCACTGGAGAACAGAGTAGTTTTATTTAGAATAAATTGGATTCCTTTTCAGTTTTCAGCGTTTCGTATTGTGATCAATGGTTTACACTCCTTCATGTGCCAGGAGACTTAACTGCCACTGTACCCTTTCATGTCTCTTCATGACTCAGCCTGAGCTTGCTCCTGAGGCTCTGTAATCTAATCTTCTCATTCTAACAGGTAAGCAGCCACCAGTTTTTCTAATTCGCCAATCAATAAAAATAATAAACTTTTACTTTCAGAAGAGCAAAAAAAGAAAAGAAGAGGAAAAAAACCCAACAAAACACAACACCAGAATGTGGCTCTGGAAACACAAACCTAAAAGGATCTTTTATGATTATTGCTCAGAGAGGGGGAAAAAAAAGGCACTGAGTAAACAACTCCATTATTTTTAAATGTCACCAAGTAAACCTCATAGCTGGTTCTCAGAGGTGCTTCTTCGGAACAATACAGGCTCCTCTACTTCTCTGCAGAAGCTGCAGACACCAAGGCACCTACTCAAGACTTAATAATACATCAGATCCTGTGTATTTATCACAGATGTGGTGTTTGACATCAGGGTAGTTATTAAAAGCTGTATGGAGAGTAAGATTAATATTCAGTTAGATGATGTCGGACAAAACAATTGAGATAAAAGAATGAGCAATGGAATGGAAATGGTATTGAAATGGTTACAAAAATATTTAAGATAATGATGCATAGCAACAGAAAGAAATTAGGTAGGGTTTTCAAATGGAAGATAATTATATACAAGACAACACAGAGCAAACCTATCTGTTATCTTCATCAAGGGAACTAACTTCAGATGTCATGAAAAAAGCACTTTCTCTCAGGGGCTGCTTTTTCAAATAGCTATCATGTTCCTACCTTACCTGTACTATTTAGGCACATTTTATCACATATTCTAACAAATTGCCTAATATAACCAAGATAAAAGTGATATATTTTAGCAGACAGAAATGTGTCCATTGTTTTCAGCTGATTTGTGCTGATTTACATTGCCTATGAACCTGCCCCATAATATATGTTGTCACCATTTTATTAATGCAGTCGTTTCACACAAAGCTAGTTTTAAAACTGAATGTGTTTCTGGGAGGAGGAGGGAGAATGAATTACGTTTATTGCAAGATGGCAACTGCACAGTTTATTCAGCAGTATCTTTAAGAATCTAGAAGTCTAAAGACTGATGTACCTATTGCTTGTCAATCAAAATACATGTCCTTTGCAGCTTTGTATTTTCTTTAGTCAGCAAAGAAATCATGTTACTGCTGTCTGAGGTCAACAGTAAATGCACCAGCAGAATCCCTGCCTGAGAATTTTCAATAGAGAAGGCACCAAAGATGAGGAAGGAAGATAATAGTTTATATTCTGCTCCTCTGAGGGAATGGGCGATAAACAAAATTCTAAGCCATTTCTTCTATCCTTCCTTTTTAAAAAAACGGAGCTGGTAGAAGTCACTGGCAATAGAACACCATTAGAAGCTGATATCATCTTGAGTTCATGCTGCTGAATATGTTGGCATTTATGGCACATTCTCCCAGGGCACTTTTCAAAATCAAACTGAAACTTGATGGATCAACTGTACTCCATTAAAAAAAAAAAAAAAAAAAAAAAAAAATTATAAAAAGGCTCTTTTTCCCTCAGCCTAAGAAATTGAGAGTTTCAAAATACTGTTTCCTGCCATATAAATCTACATGTTGAAGATCAGTCCAAAGGCAACAAATCAAAGCATTTTTTTCTCATCTTTTATTTTAGATTATGAATGATGCAAGAATTTATAGAGCATGCAAATTTATTACCGTGTTAATAGGCCCCCCTGTTTATATTCGGCAACATATGTTATATCCAAAATCACTAGGAAGCAGCAGCATTTTTAGGGAGGGAGGGGGAGGAAATTAAAAATTAGGCCTAATAACCGTGAAAAATCTCTAGAAGAAATGCAGAAATGTTGCAGAAGAAACACAAAGACAATGCAGGGAACTATTCTTTAACATGACCACTGTAGTAAATTGTATTTTTAATCCATGCATTCATAACCAAAAGGCAAACACAATCTCAACTTAACAGATCCTCTCATGTAATTAGATGAAAAGAAACAGAAAGAAAATATGTGCCTATGTAGAAATACTCTCTCTTAGAGTCTTCATGGACATCTTGTTTTTAGCAGCATGTACTGAACCAAATACTCTCTAGACAGCAACCGGCATCTTGTTTAACATAGTGAAGAACTGAAGTAGAAATGGCTGCAATAGAGGTTACTGTGCTTCACTGAGGGAGTTATTCAAAGGCACTCCCAAGGATCCCAGGCTGCATGACAGCAGTTTAACAAAAAGTATAGAAAATGTCTCATTTAAAGTATTACTTGCAGGCATGTAAAAGTGGATATGCAAAATGTTTACCTTTTAGTAAACAAAAAATCTTACAAGTCAAAACCTGAAAATCTTACAAGTGCAAACCAAGGTGTTTGGGGAAAAAAATAGATACCTGTTCCAATTCTTTATGCTTCTATTTTGCATGGGCAAAGCTCACAGCTGACCACAGCTTACTCTCCTGAAGAGAGTCAGAGTATAAAAATAAGGTAGCCAAAGGAATGGCTGTGTAAGGCACCACAAGGAAATTTCATAATCAAAATATTAAGAATCTCAATTTCTTGGGAAAAAAAGACCGACATTTTTTTCATGAAGAAAAGCTACGATCAGTTCTATAATTTTCTTTTCCCATTACAACATGAAATGAAATGCAGGAAATGCAGGTTCAGAATGCAGGCCCAAACACAGCCTTCGGGCTTTTAACAGTGGCTGCTATGATCAGAAAGCAGGCCCACTGGAAGATGCTTGCTATAACAGGAAAAATATATGAGGGCAACAGGCCTAAGCTTTGCTAATAGTATTCAGTAATTCTGTAACTCTTTAAATACAGAAATCACTGTCTGAATTTAGCTTTGGTAAAGTTATGTATAACAGTGTCTATCAGGAAAGAATTTGTCCATGGGTGATTGGATCCCCAGGTCTCCACAGGCAGATGCTGAACCAGTCTCAATGGGCAGGTAGGTAACAAGTATGCCAGCCTTGTCTATAGCAAGGACTGCTCATATCAGAATGAGTTCACGGGCCCTATGTTGTTTTATATTCTAAATATTGATCTCCTTTATCTGTGTGTTGTCATATCCATCTTTGTCTTTAATCATTCCTCCTCTACAGGTGGGTTATCATTTTTCCAATGCCTGTGTATTATGAGCTTTGCCACCAACAGAGATAATATCTTCCCATTCTAGGTTGTTTAGTGTGAATCTTTCCCATCCTTAAGTATTATTAATCATGTTGTCATCACTTAAATAAATAATAATCAGCAATAATTATTTCTATTTTCACAAAACCACTAAAATAATAAAAAGCAAAGCTGATATTAATTATTAATAGATATGAAGAGGACATGTTTTTCTAAGACTGAATTTCTATTTTTCATCTGTATTACAGTGTCATCTAGAGGTGCTAGGTAAGATGAAGGTATCTCCAGTTTAGGTGCTGCAGAAAACTCCAGTTTAAATGACCCAGTGAGACAGAGAAGATGTGGGCATGAAGGGAATGGGCAGAACCAGGGCTAGAAACTAGACTTTCTATCTCTGTTCACCTCTCCATGGTCATGCAGAAGTGTGGCTTGGCAAATGGAGGGACTTATCCCACCCCTGTCTTTCCTTCTATCTGCCTGTGTCAGCCTAGCTGGGGGACAGAGGACACAAACCCGGTCACAGCCCAGTCTGGGCAGTGAGCAGGCACAACCACTGACAGCCCTTCGGCATCCCTACCTCCTCCCATCTTTCCAGTGTGTCCTTGTCTTGGCCCCATAATGAAGATGTGTCTTTTCCCTCCCCTGTTCCTCTGTGTTGTGCTTTAAGCCAAGCAGGTAACTCAGAATGCTCAACAGTCACTCACTCCAGGAACTGAGCTATACGATGGAGGAGCCATACCTTCCATTAGCACAGGTCGAGTCATTTTCCATCTGGTCTCCTACAGACATGAAGTTTTTGCAATTGCAATTCAGAAAGACTATTCCCAAGTACAACAGAATGGTGGCACAGTCCTTCCTCATCTTTGGAGAGACACATACACATTATCTTCCTGAAAAAAGGGCTGAAAATCCACTGGCATAGCAGTATAGATTAAAATGTCATCACATTTGCTGCACAGCCTTTCCAGATGCAGTCTGAAGGCATTTCTGTGGGCAACAGGGGAGGCAGAGCCAGTCTGAGGAGGAGAACAGCAGAGAAACATCCTTGAGGTAATTTGGAATAGCATTTGCAGACAAGGCAAATGAATGTCCCATAGCTGGAGAAGCTGTTAAAAGTCCTAATAACACACCTCATGTTTTCTCTCTCTATGGTATTTTCATAAGATGGGAAAACTGAAAGGCAATAGAGTCCTCTATTCTGTAGCAATACATTGGACAGTGATGATATTATCTGATAAATTCTATTCTCAATAAATGAAATTCCATACTATGGGTCATTCAGCAAAACCTCCACAAATACAATCCTAATATAACCTTAAAATTATACACTGATTGGCATGATAGCTATGTGCCTTACCTTTCCGGAAGTATTTTATTTAGTACTATTTTTTTGCACCAAGTATTAGCACTACATACAGCTCCACTTCACATACCTAGTAGAAATAAACACAGGTTAAATAACAGATAATAATCACAGATTTGTGGGGACAAGCTTGTTATTTTAGGAAAACTAGAAAGTGATTAAAGTACCTTTCATTGGATGGAATTGTGTTTGTTGTCCAAGATGAGGGAAACAGCCTCTTTTATAGCCATAACCAGGCACTTTTCTAGCCTGAGAAATCTGTGTTTAACACTCAGTTATATGGCTCAAAATTTTCATTTTGTGTGACAATAAGTATCTTAGTTTTCAGTAAGAATAATGTGATATTAATTTATTGGGTTAAGCCCCATATCTATTTTTACTGGTATTTACAAATTCATTCTGTTCTTCCATCAGCTCTTCCTCCTCCCCAGCTCCATCCCTTCTCTTGACTTCTGCGCTTAAAGCCACACCAGTGATTCTCTCCAGCTGTTGCCACTGTTCCTCCACAAGATATTGTATCAATTTCTCCTTAAGGAAAACCTGATAAGCAAGACAGCATGACTCTCCTTCTCCTTTCTCTCACTTCTTTTCCTTTCACAATTCATGCAGGCTTCTCTTACCTGCAGTTTTCCTCTAAACCTTCCACTTGCTGGAATAACAATATCTCCTCCTCTACACTCCATTGCAGCTACTGCCTGCTCCATCCTTCATTTTCTTGTGAAAACTTGAATTTTCACTCTGCTGTTTCTTTTGGTCTCTTCCATCTTGCATGCTTATGGGATAATAATATTTTTCTCTCTTTTACTAAAAAAACACACATTTGCTCCTTCACCACCACTTCATTTATCCATCTCTAAACTTATTTGATGCACCATGTACTACTGCTGCCCAGGGAGCCGCCTCTACTTCATTTCCAAAGTCATCTCTCTTCATCAGTTTATACCATTTGCTCTTGGTGATCAATTCCCAGTGAAAATCTTGAATAACCTTTTACGAACAACTTTCATCCTCTTTGTCAGCCACCATTGCGAAGAAAGCCTTTCCAGAATAATAGAATAATGTGACGTCACTTGGAAATGGGAAGAAACGATGTGTCTTTCATTAGGGCATTGGGGCCTGAGCTGGTAAGACCTGCCAGCAAAGGTAGCGAAGATTTGCCCACAGCTGGTCTCTTTTCTTCCTTTGACATCTTCAGTTCTGTTCATACAACATATTCTTTAGAAGCTCTGTGGCACTTTCTTTGCAGGTTTCAGAGCAGCAGAGGCAGGTGATAAGTCACACTCAGACCACCTTTCCTTCTCTTTCCCTCTAAACTCACTTTTGGTTCTCTGCCTTTCTATTCAGAGATCCTACCACCTGTGAAAATTATAGTCCTCAGCTGTTTCTATGTTGCATCCTTGTAAGGAGTCACAATCAAGGAGATAACATAAGTTTTCATTCCCCTGTTCCAAGTCCTCGTAACAGTCTTCCTTCTCTATCCTTCCAGTCATTCACTTGTGTAGTCCAGTTATTATGTTTGGCTCAGCTTTCCTCTGGACACCAACATCTGGGCTACGTTTATATTCTATTGAGTCTTCCTGCAGAACATCCTTCAGATAGAGCTGCAACAATCCAAATTCCTAAAGCTCTTGCCTATATCATGATGAAGCTTTTGTTAATTTCACTGATCTTGAGAAATGCAAAATCATATCAAGCCAAAATACTGCCACAAGATTATCTTCTTATCCCACTTCCCTGAAAACATCACCTCTCTCTCCCTGCATCTCCCTTCTGATCAGCAGGTATTGCCACTCTGTACTGTACACTTACTAGGCTATCAAATAGGATCCTCCAAACCTTTTCTAATGCCAGAGTTGGGTTTTTTGGAGAATAGGATGAAGGCTAAAGGATATCTCTCTAGAAAGCACTAGGTACATACATTGTTCTCCTCCTAAATCTTGTTTTATAATCTTCTACCAAACAATCCTCACCACAGGAATGTGCTTCATTAACACTTTAAGGAATTAAACATAAAATGTGGATCCTTATTTTTTTTCCTTAGGCCCAGAAAATTCAGATTTCCCCACATTTGATTTTGCTCCATCACGCAATTCCCCAGATGCCTGGGGAAACTGCCCACACTGGGTGTACGCAGATTGTGTATTACCATGACAAAGCTGAACAGAACAGAGTGTGCCTCATGCCAGAGTCCAGCAGGATGCTCTCACCTGTTGGACCTGCAAAGCCTGAAGTGTTGTGACTATCACAAAGACAATTCCAAAGAGGAGCTGGTGGCAGTTTACTTTCTTTGAACCAAAAACCACAATGACATTCGAATACAGAAGACCCAAGGTCAAAGCTGCACTTCACCTAAGATAATAGAAGTAAACTACCTTTTTTTTGTTCTGTAAAACTGCAAACTTTTTCTACTTAGGACCTAACAAATATTTAGGAGTGTCATGAAGGTGAAACAGTTTTAACAGAAAAAGCTGAGGAAGTGCCACTGTGGGATACCATATGGCTTAGCAATTTGAGAGGTGTCTGATGTTCTAAGCTTGGAAAAAGTGTATGAATATAGATGCCTAACAATTCAGGTGAGACTGGATGCAGCTAATGATTTCCAAACCAAGTTTTTCAGCACATCAGCAAATATAAAGTTTTATTTTAAAAATATTAAAAAAACCATCAAAACAGAACAAAAAGAGATACAATTATAGATTAGAACAGGAAGGTCAATGGGAGTATGGAGAGATGTAGAACACTATCACTGTAAGGTTGATAACAATATGAAGGACGGAGGTAAAAAACCTTCCTAACAAGTAAGGCACTAATCGCAGAGTTACTGTTAACTGTTACTAGCCTGTTTGCTCTTATGAGCTTCTCATTCCCAAATCACCTTTTCCTTCCAGAGGTGCTGCTTGCAGCCAGAAAAGTTTTCTGGTGGACCCACTGCTGGTCACATAATTTCATTATCAGAGTAGATACAACTCATTGTGACTAATTTCTGTTTGTGTACCCTACAAAAACCAATAAGACTCTGGAAGGTTCTTGGTAGCTGTCAGGGCTTGTGGGGTAATGATTTCAAATTAATGCTTGGCTTGGAGCTGATTTTCGTATACTCAAGAACAAGATTTCCATTCTTTGTACCAGGTCTGTTCTAATTGAAGAAAAAGGTTTCTGTTGCCTGACTGGATGAGCTTAGTTTTGAGTAGGCTTTTAGGACAAACTCTTGCCATATATGAGTTGGAAGTTCATGCGTATGTTATAGTCTTCACTCAAACTGTGTGTCTTTTTTTAAGCAAAAGCTTCCCCCAGTAAAATTGTAATCAATAATATCTGCAGAAAAAATACAGAAAGATTGCAGTGAAATTTTTTCAAAAGTTTCAAAAAAATTACTGTATTTTTTACTCTCCCCTCTTGAAAGATGGTTTAATCGGGTTTCTGATATCCCCAGTAGTCTTACACTGCTATAAATACAGCAAAACCATCAAAAGCAGTGGCAGAGATGCACAAAGCAGCAGCACAGGTGACAGTAACAGAGAAGCTTTAATGTTTAACATGCACCTTAATTTTAAAATGGCTTTTACATAGTGAGAAACTGTTCTTACATAAACATTTGCAATGTTTATCCAACATCCATTTCTGTAAGGGACCTAATAATATCAGAGGGTTAAATATTGAAATTGCATTTATTTGTATACCTTACCTAATGTTAATACTATACTCAATCAGTGATAAAATGTAATTTTAAGCTTACTTTACTATGATTCTTTTAACTTTCCTCTCTGTAGGGTGGTTCTTTTCTGAGCATCTTTGTTGCTACTATAGCTCTTTCATCTGGATTGGGTGTGTGCTTTTGAAGCAAGTTGCCCTCATTCACTACAATTACTTTACATTGCAGCATTATCTTGTACGATGTGAACTGGCTTATTTATACATCAGACTGAGCTGTAAGATGAGCTGCAGGAGAACATTTAATGCCTCTAACAGTCGTTCAGTCCACACAACCAGACTAGAGCTATTCTAGAACAAAACACCTGAAAACATAGAGTGTTTTGTCCTAACACAGGGTGTTTTGTCCTGGGACATAGGGTAAGCATCATGACATTTCCTCTGCAAGCCCTCCCCTTTGGGCCACACTTGTTGGCAAGTGGGGATAGCCCAAGAGAGAGTCAGATGCCTCATAGGTGCAAGACCTTAAATCACTGCAGAAACACCTGGGTAAAGAAATCAGATGAAACATGCAGGTGATGTTGCACTCAGACTTATTTGTCCCGCAAACTCAATGTACAGTTTAAATTAATACATATCTGATAGCACTGAATATCATTGGCGTGGTCCCATGATATGCCTGAAGAGGACCACTAGTGCCAAATAGCAGTGGGAGGACACAGACCTGCCCAAACCACCCACTGCTGAGGATGTGCAGGTTAACTCCACTTAGGCAAGCTGTAGAAAATAGGCTCAGCCATTTCCAGGGTTTGGCCAGACCCTCTAAAATACTTTACAGGTATGTGTTGATGTTTCTCACTAGTTGTTTTGTATTCTCAGCTCTCTGTTCTGGAAAGTCTGAGTTTATTAGACATCCATGATAATTGACACATTGTTGCAGTAGGGGTGAATAGATGCATTAGACAGATGATCTTAATTGGCTTTCATCCAAAAGAATTAAAATAAAAAGACAGCTGAATTTCATTCACATTTTCAATTAGTAAAACTTCCTTTCATTATTATAATGCCTGCTGAAACAGCAGCCACATCAGGGTGACAAATCCCGTTATCATGCTTTCTGCAATTGTCTTCCAAAAAGGCGTCTATTGAAAGCATTGTCTGAGCGTGTGTATAATGCTGACAATCAAGCTCCACTCAGAAAGCTGGGGGAGGGTGTCTGACTGTGATCTATATAGAAATGCATTTCTTTCCCGTGCTGCTGGTTGTTCGGTGCTGTGTGCTTGTGTTGGAGCAATGTGCTCTGACAGGCTATGCGTACTAACAAGATCAATCACTGAGCATTAGTGGAATTCTCATGCTTTCCACCTACTTTTCTTCCCTTTCTTTATTGAGCGTGATCCTCTGCAGGTGTTATTTGTTTGTCAGACTGTTACATAGCAAATGTGGAAATAATTTTTTTTTAGGGAGTAGATAACAGCTGAACTCATATTGCAGACAATGGATGCACACTGAAGTACTAATCAGAATGTGAAAATAATTCTCTAGGCATTTGACGAAGAAATAAATGGCTTCTTGGGAGTAGGAAGGAACAAAGAGGCATTAGAGTGGGTTTTTTTAAGTCTTTTCTGAGTGGCTAACCAACCTAATGCACTTGTAATGGCATCCCAGATTCTTAGTTTAGCAAACTCACCTAACTTAACCAGACAAAAAGATACTTATTTGTTCCATATGTGACATTGAAGAGAAACATGTGGATAACCAAGAAAATCAGTTCATCTGGGACTTGTGTTATCCAGTTTCCTTTCATTGAGTTATATGGAAAAAGCCAAATGTATTGCCTGAGGGTTGTTTTCCTTCTATTTATTTAACTATTTACTTATTGAATTGCTCCAACTTACATAATTTCCCACATCATCTAACATCTGACAGACATGTTCTCTTATATCACCCCACCTGAAACTACACATTTGGATCAAGACCATCACAGGAGGGGATGATGTTCAGTTTTCCACATGCAGAAGCTGGGATCCATTAATTTCAAACATCCTAACAAGAATTAGTCTGCCAATGCCAGAAACAGCAGACTGCAAACTTGGCACTCTGATGCCACAGGATTTCTGCAAGTGACAGCCCTTGCACAGATGAGGGGCATTAACACCTCTGCTAACTCTACTTTATATTTACATGACGATCTCTAACCTCCAATCTTTTGAAACTATCTGGTTCATAGATTTCACAGGATTTTGGATACCACTGCCTCTGCAATTTTGTCTGCATAAAGTCAGACAGTGAGAATTTTGTGGGTCATACCCTGTGATTTCATGGTGCCATACCTGTACCAGTTTCAGTAACAGCAGGAATATAATGGATTTCAGTGATGCTTTATGGACAGACAGAGAAATTATGCATCAGTTTAAAAGATCAATCCTAAATTATATTTTTCTGTACTAGAAACTTATGCCCTGCCCATGCTTCAAAATCCACTAGGGACAAGGTGAGCTGATCATTATTCTCCTGGGAGCTGGCTTGTCTCCTCAGTAGCACTGCTATAGAGTGCTTAGGCAGAGACACATCACTGGAGAAAGGAAAGCTGCCAGGCAGCAGAGAAAGACAGCAAGTCAAGAGACCTTTTTTTTCAACTCTCTGCCTCCTCTGCAGTCTTGCAGTTCCCAGTGTCAACATCCGTGTTCCCCTAGTCATTATATTACACACATTTTCACAGCAGCAATTCCCAAAGCATCTGTGAGACTTTTCAGTGCATTTCCCTTTCTCCTTTGCAACACCTTTGAAGAGAAAAGCTCCAAGCAAAACAGGAGGATTTGTATTTAACATCCATGGTGAAAAGCCAAAAGGCAAAAATAGATTGGTAGGAAGAGAGGCATCTTGCAAGGACCAGACTTTGTTCACTCACAGAAAAGCAGCTCTGTTTCTGTCAGTCCCTCTCAGACATGGTGTCCTGGCACCCCCTTCACTGACTCCTGTGTCTATCAGAGATGAGGCAACTTGCAGCAGGCTCCTGCTATAACGAATTATGCTGAGGAGCATTTCCCTGGGAAGATTTCTTCCAGGGACATTTCTGATCAGCAAGTTTGCTGTCACCTAATTTATACCACTATAACAGGACATGTCATTCATTTGTTGTCATTCATGAGTTGTTCAGTTGGAAGATGCTAAGTAAATGCAGTTATTGCCTGGAGAAATGAACTCCACATTGTTTTCAAATTAATGCAGTTGGCACTTTTTATTTACTCAGATTTTTTGTTCTTTGTCTCATGTGTCTATGAAAATCCAACACAACTGGGCCCTACCAGTATGGGAGAGTTCCTCACTCGCAGCCCTACCTATCTGTCTGTCTCTGAAGGATTAATTAAACATTAATTTAGTATCTGTCAGCATTTCTGTTAAGTAAAACCAAGACAATTTTGCTGTTGGTCAAGTTTCTGATAAGGAAGAAAATGTGTTTATTGTTTAATGATGCACTGGAGCTCTTGAAGTTGCTGCAAAGCATTCTTTATAAGGTGTGAAATGTAAAAAGAAAAGAATAAACCAAAGCCTAAAACTAAACCCACTAAGGAATAATGATGAAAAGGGAAGAACGCAAACCATTTCTCATCTTTCCTACTAGAGATGCATTTTATAGCTAATGCATTTAATGAGTCAACATTGACTTATATTGCCTGAAAGCTCACTGAATTATTGAGTATCTGTGGTATGGATTATACAGAAAAAATAGTTTGAAATGGCCTTTTCCTCTGTGAAAATTTAATTTTATTTATATTCAGCTACAGTTATTTTCTGAGGCTGTTATTAGATGAGTTCATCTTTCCTGTATATTTTAAAGAGCTAATGTGGTTAAGTAAAAAATAGACTTTTTACAGAAGCTTTAGAATCTCTGGGGTTTCAAAAACACCTGAGGAAAGCTTAAGTGAAAGAAGGACAAAAGAATAAATCAACAACAACAGCATTTCTCTGAGACATATGTCTACTAATTTGCCTTGAACAAAGCGTTTGCCATACACTGCGCTTTTTTTTCAGATGGATAAATATTGACTTGCTTTGATTTTTTTTTTTTTTTCCTAAATAAATAATAACAATCTGAATATTTAATCTTTTCCCTTGGGTAATGGGAGGGCACACTGCTGATGAACAGAGATGAAGAGGGAACTGCTCCAGGCGCAGGTACAGTGCATCCTTCACTGCAGACCTGTTTATTAGATTTTCAACTTCCAGTCTTAGGTGGTAGATTGATTTGGCAGAGATTAGATAGGAGGTAGAAAAGAAAGCTGTCTTGTTAACCATTTCCCATATGATGATTTAACATTGACTTGGCACTGTTCTTTAGTGCCCTGCAAACAGACAGTTTTCCAAAAGGGATGGTGTCTGCAGCTCATATGCAGAGCTTTCTGATAGCTCTGCTTCGCAGACGTTTCTCTGAAAACCTGTCCATGGATGACACACCAGCAGGAGCCATATTAGAAATATCATGCTTGTCAAACACAGCTTTGAGAAATATTATTTATAGGGCTGGCTAGTAAACAAATCCATTTTGTGAAAAATGATCAGGTTTCAGAATGTGATTTTGGTCTGCATCAGAATGAAAATGAGAGCTGTCAAAGTTTTTTTTTTGTGTGGAGGGATATAAAGATCCTGGGGACTAGCCAATAAATGGGTTGTCAGGATGCACTCCTGGGATACAGAAAAGCCAGAACTCAGTCCATGGTTTTTACGAGTCTGTAAAACACTCTTGATTCAGAAAAAACCTTAACCCCATAAAAAAAATTTCATCAGTACTTTTGCTACTAACTTCAGCTACTAGCTACCTAGTAACTGGTTGTCCATCTAGTTTGAGCAGCTAACCTCTACACTGAGTGCTGTGGCTCTCCACTGTTCCTGCCTAGCAGCTAAACCTTACATCTTTGTTTTTGCTAATCTATCTGTTGCTTCTTATGTGAATCAGACTTACTAAACGATGAGATTTTCAATCGCAGCCAAACACAACCATCACCTGCCCTTTAACCATGCTGTTTTCTAGGGCTGTACACCCCAAGACGCATGTGTCTCGGGGTGGGCAAAGCAGAAGACTCTGGTTCTAGGGTGCAGCCCTCGAAGTCACAATGCATATGTAAACACGGCTCTCATTCTCCAGAAAGACTTGGTTTCACTGGACCACGGCCTAAATAAATACAATTTGGAGCAAAAAATCTGCATGTATCTGGTTACTGGGTCTCCATCTCTCAAACTATGTTCTTGCCCTCTGTGGTAAATTCCTGAAAAGAAACACTCATCTGCTTAGCTTTCATACTTTTAAATCTCATCCATAAAGCTAGTCTGGTGCACTTTGCAGAATAAAGGCCGTATGTTGCAAATTCCTTTCTGAAACATCTTTCCATTTGGGGAGTGATTACATATTGTAGAGATATTTCCAATTCTGAGAGTATGACACAATAGAGCCTTAATTCCTCTGGTCATTACTGCAGTGCAAATAACAAGACAGCAGCAGTGAAGACCCAGAGCTGCTGCTGGCATAATAGCGAATTCATATGCATAAAAAGTGCTGACAGAAGGGGCACAGTAACAGCACAAGTGAAATATTAAAAACGCAAATTTTCATTAGCAGGAATTAATTTGCATGGTCTTGCCAGGCCTACTGCACATACTTACAAGTTGTGTAAATAAATATCACTGTCCCTCTGCTGTAGCTGGAGAGCTTGCTATAATTTACAGATGAGCCTGTGGCTATGGGAATCACTCAGAAGATGGCTCCACATGCTCTGCTCTCCAACCTGTGTTCTGAGCACCACAGTATGCTGCCATCCTATAAAGTGTGAATGAGACTGTTAGGCTGGTGTTGCAGTGTATGAAGCAGGATATCCTAGTTGAGGGCACAGTGACCAGCTAACAGATACGATAAAACAAATCTCAAGAAATGGAGTAAAATGCATACCAAGTAGGTGGTTGCATCTTACGTGCCATATTTAAAATACTTGCTCTCAGGAAAGTGTTGATACTTAACAAAATGCTCTCTAGGAGCTAGGAAGAGCTTGTATGTAAGCTTGTGAGGGGAGCACCTAGCAGGGCTGCTGCGGAGGATTAGTAGGAGTGAGGACAGACTTGGGAGACACAGGGAGGCACCCTTACCCTTCACCCTGCTTTACAGGAGAGGAAGGAGCCACCTCACTTTAACAGACACTTATAAGGAGCCACATTCACATCTGCAGTCTTCACAGCCATATTAGCAGTCAGGACATCAAGAATCATTACCTCAGTGAGAAGAGGGCTCTCTCTTTGATAGCAGCACAGGGGCAAAGGTGAGGTCCAGGAGCTCTGCCTCCCTGCATGGGTCCTTTTCTCCCACAGCTGCTGTAATGAACCTGAACCCCAGGAAGGCTTTGACTGTTTAACCCAGGAATTACCAGCTGCATAGGCAGACCAGCATGGGCTTGGCAGGCATGAGAGACTCACCCACCTTTCCCAAGGCCACCCTTGAGAGGTGGCATCACTTAGTCTTCCTCTTAGCATTGCTGGCATGGGGCAGCTGACAGGAACTCAGAAATGTAGTCTAAAGTTTCTTTTAAACCATGCTGCAGTCATTAACCTTCCACATGGGCACCAATAAATGCAGTGCTGGAGGGCACACTTTAGGTCTCTATTCTATTTTCACAAGGCCACCATGAAGGCGTGGGCTTGTGCAAAGTCCCAGGCTCCCTGAGCCTTTTTCAGAAGTGATCAATCTAAAGGCTCAAGTAAGATCCCTGTGAGCTGCTGACTGACCAAGCTGTTTCTGCAGGTGCCCCTCAAGGTCTAATGCGACCTTTGATCTGAAGGGCTCATCATTGAAAAGTGCCTAAACTGTTTCTGAGGTCTAATCTAGAAATGGAGACCATTTCTCTTCAAAGGAATACTGTACTTCTGGTGCACTGTTCACCTCTATTTCTGTCTGGTTTGGCTGGTTTTGCTTGCTTTAGGTTGTGACAACTTTTAATAATGTCCTACCTAACTCTCCCCTTGGCTGAACTTTGAACGGAGAGTGACAATATACAGCTGACACAATAAATATGCTCCTACATCAAAAACGTGCTGAAGAAGACCCAGAGTCATTCTGAGGCTTCCTAAAACTGTAGAGTGAACAAAATTTGACATAGAATTTTGCACTACAATTGTACACTATTGCTCCTTTTGGAGAAACAGTTATTTCACATGAATAGTATTTAACTTTTTTTTTAAGTATTTAACTTTTATATTTTTGTTTGATCTTTTTAATGATTGTTTCTCTTCATCTCAATGTATTTGTTATTATTCATTTCTCAAAAAGAAGGCGCCAATTGCAGTTCTTTAACAAAACAAATGAAGGGATGGCCTTTGCTAGAGCAGAAAATACAGACATTAATTTTGTGCACACCACATTGCCTAAAAACTCATTGTGTCTGGGACGATTTTCAAGTGTAAGTGACGAAAGACAGCCCTTTTTGCATCCATACAGTAACGGATTTATAATATTAGCAAACAATAATAGCTGTTATTAACAGGCACCATGGTCTACCATCTGGCAAGGCTCTTTAGGTCTTGCTACCCTAGCATGGTTGCAATGGTGCCACTTCACAGTGACAGCATGCAGACAAGTTATTACACAAAAGTGGATCCAATTGAGTCTTTATATAAATTGATGTATTAAATGCTGGAGTAATACTTAGTGAGAATAGATCATATTACTGCTTTTGCCTTGCTTTTGTTGTTATTAGTATTAATTTAGGCTAATGTTAAACCCTTTGCGTTTCCCCTGGTTTCTTTATTGCCAGTTGATAACAATTTACTGAAGCATATTTGGCTGCAATATTCTTTTTTTCTGAAGAGCTTGATGATGCTCCTTTATTAGCATAAGCACTCAAACTGTGTCCAATGTCTTAAAGCAATTTATATGAATCGCAATCACTTGAGAATTTTATTCTAAAATTAATGCTTTAAGAGTTTTGATTAATTCACTCATTTCAAGATTTCTACTTTAAATACTTCAACAGAGTGTATTAGCAATCTTTGCCATCCATGGTATGTATTGCATGTGACACTTACGAAATCTTAACACTGAAAAGTGCCCTCAGTTTAATCTAGCACCAAGCAGCAGCTATGGTGATGGAAATGACCCAAGGTCCGATAGCATTCAAAGATTATTCTTAGTTTAGCATCCTGTGAAGATGCTGTGAAACTCATCAGTCACCAACTTCAGTACCTCCCAGAAAGTAACTAATCAGACAACTATCAACTTCACTATGCAGTATGGATATCATACAAATAAAAAAAGTCTCACACTCTTAATCTTTACTCTCTCCTTTGGCCAGGACGAATCAGCCAAAAGTTGGTGGAAGCTGTCTGGTTTCACTACAGGGCATGGTGAGCACAGATACCAATACTTACCAGGTGCTTCTGTGCCTCCACTTTCACCCTTGGCAGTACCAAGTATCCTTTCAGCCTCAATTTCCCAAGTTCAAGGAATGTGATATGAAATGCTGAGGGCTATCACAAATTGACTGAGTTGTTCTGGTTTGCTATTTGCAATTATCCAAACAGCAATCAGCATTTCTCACATGGAGACTGTTTTGCAGAACAATGAATGCAATGGAAAGACCTATAAAGCTATAGCACACAGCCCTCCTGGGGAAATGAGCAATAGATGGGACAAACCTCTCAAACACTGGAGATGATCTCGTTTTTCCAAATATGAGGACAGCATGGATGCCAAATGAATACAAGACACACAACATACATGGCAGACATACTGTTAAGGATTTTTCTGTCCAAGAGATCATGCAGAACAGACCTAGGACAACTACGATGCCTTCTTCCACTTTTCTGCTATGAGTTTTCCAGGTGTGCATCTCAGGGTTTGTGTTTTGCCTGCCACAGCACATGCTTGTTTGGTACATGGATGGTAAAAGGCCAATGCTAGAGTCAAAAATCTGCCCCTACAGTCCGTGATTTCAGGAGGTACAACTTTGAAACAACCCAAAGACCTCCAAAATTCCCAAGAACATAGGAAATAAAAACTGTACAGCAGTAATCATAAAAGACAGCATATGTGGTTTAACTGAATTCGTCTGGAGTCCAATTAAACAATAAGATATGATAGGGTGTGTCATATTACTGGGCCATTAATGCAAGTCTCTGGAGCACTATGAGGCAGGAGGCCAAAGAGAAGTGCATTAATGGCCCAGTAATACATGCTTTGTCATGTCCCATTGTTTTTAGGGTATGATAATGTTCGTCTTTTGAAAAGAAAATTTGGAAAACAATATCAAATTTTCATGTGAGTACTAAACAGAAAAGAAGAGCTGCACCCTACATGCCATGAACTGGAAGATGTGGGATGGAAGACTTTGTTGGCTGCCTGGAACTTCAGATATCTCGCTGACAACTGGGAAGGGATTATTTCCTAACTTCTTCCTGAGCACCCCTGGCTTTTTGGTGAAACAAAATCTAACCCCCATTTCAGGTGGGAAATCAAAGGCAAGTTATAGTACTGATTTTTCTTTTTTCCCCAAAATAGATGGAAATATGTTAAAGAGCATTAAAAAAAAAAAAAAAAAAAAGACTTTCTTAAACCAGCACATCCAGATAACTACTGGTAAGTGTTTTCAAATTTATGGCCAAGAAAATCAAGGCACTGGCTGTCAGTTTTTAGTGGGGTATTGGAAAGATTATAGGGAACTACTGAAACCTTGTGTTAGAACAATAACCAAATAATCTGGTTAGTGTGACATCAAAACTCAGGCATATTAGAGGACCAAAAAATGAGGGGTTCAATCAATACATATTTAAATGATGATAATAAATAATTATGACAATCATATGGTTTCATGGAAAATACATCTTGTCAAATTCATTTAATCATGTTTTTGATGAAATTGCTATATACGTTGATAAAAGTGGCTGCAATGACTTAATATATTTAGACTGAATGCACTTCAGCTTAGTACCACAAGAATATTCTGATTAAAAATTAGCATCATACAACATCAATATTTCAAATACTAAATGGATTAAAAGCTGACTATATGACAGAATTCAGAAAAATACTGTTAATAGGCTTTTCCATCCAATTTAGATGACCTACAGTGGTTTCACAAAGGTGGTGAGTGAGATAATGTGGTTCAGTACTTCTATAAATAACTTGGAAGAAGTAATGGAAGATTTTTAGAGAGGTCTGAGGAGAATTAATAAACAAACTAGAGAATAAAGTAAACTAGAACACTTGGGTAAACTTAAATGAATTGAGCATCATGTACTTTAATAAAGTCAGAGATACCTAAAACTTCCAGAAAATGCCCTGAATGCTTGCACTCAATCTTCCAGGTATGCACAGAAACATCTAAACTGAGAGCCAAAGGAAGACAAAACAGAGAAATATCTAAGGCCTCAAGGCAGTCTAATTTATTTTGCTTTTACTCAGTGTATGATAACTTGAACTTCCTTCCTGTCTGCCCACTAAATGTAGTTTCCTAAATTGTGCAAGCATGTCCAATGCAAACAGAACAGGGTATTTACATTCCTGTTACTCTACACGCACCTTTCTACAGAAAAAAAAAAAAACCAACCAAAAAAAAAACCAAAAAAACCAACTCTTACACACACTGGTTTTATATAAAACAGCTTTTATTTTCACAGTTTATGTGAGCTGGTTTTGACCATATTGTTAACTTCAGTTCCTTTTTCTCCGGTACTGGCCTTCCCTTACCTTCTTCAGTATTAAGGCAGGGACTGAAACCAAGAAAGTGGGAATAGCAGGTACTGTTGTGCTGAGGGTAAAAGGGTAAGATGTGAACACAGCAAGGTCACTTTGCCCACTGCAAAGCCTTTAATTGACCTTCCCCTTTTTTCTGTGAAAACCACAAATGGGTGCCTGAATAGTCAATATTTCCAGCCTTCTGGAAAAAATCTTTTGAAGTCAATCTCCAGTGTCTTCCTACCCTAATCTAATCAATGTTGATACATTTTTGACTAAAGCTTGTCTCTGTACATCCCCTATAATAACCTGAAGATATGCAGGGATCAGTCGAGCTATATCACAAAGCTGAGTAACCCACAGCACCAGGACCTGATGAGACCAAGGTGGTGGTTGTCGTCAGTTCTGGAGTCTGATGTGAGCTGATTTGCTTATCTGATTCCATCTGATGAGGTGCAAATGTGTTTTTTTAAAGGCCCATTCATTTGGTATTGCTCTTGGTTTAAGAGGAGTACAACAGGTAGGTTCTCATTCCTAGAATAAAAGGGTTTTTTTCCTAGATTACTGACATCAAGCTGTAAGAAAATCCATAAAAATAAAACCATTGCTTACAGTCATGTTCAGAGAAACATTCTCACAAAATGTATCTTTCTTTAATTTTGGCTGTTAAAACCATTTCATCATCAGCTCTCTTCTCCATTCCCAGCAAGCCTTGGTTACTCTGGATTGCTGCCTTCTAAGATCCAATTACTCTCTCATTTTCACTGCAAGGTTTCAATCTCTACAAATGAAATCCAAAGAATAGACTATGACTGAAAAGCAAACACCATTAAGGAGTGAGAAAAAATAAAAATCATCCTGCATAGATTAGAAATGCCAACATAAAAATACTAAAGGGATCTTTGGGATGGAAAATGGAAGGTAATATGTACACGAGAAATGGAAATTACTTTCACTTGTAAAAGAGAGGGTGAGTGAAAAAAAAGGAAGGAAACTAGAGTGTAGCAGAGCAGAAGTCTTTCCCTGCAATGAGGTGCTTTCCTGTTATCAAGTGTGTACACAGTACTAAGCACAACAGCACCAGGTTCCCACAAGCACTGCTTGTGCTTTCTGCTTCTGGCTTTGGTATTGGTACCTGGAAAAATCAAAGGTCTATTTTCAAAGACTTCAATATTATTTTGAGAATTTGTTACCAAAATGAGGTTTTGCCTTTTCTACTTTCTCAAGGAACAAAACAGATGGAAGGACATAAGAGAAATATCAATTCTTCATTACATAATCAGAGTCTTCAATAGATATAGATATATATGTATGTAGATATGTATGCATATATATAGATACCCGTGCACATAAAAAACATAGGCAACCTCACTAGGAGAATAACTGTCTAAAGCAGTTAGCATACACCCACAGCCACATGTGTGTGTGAACATGCACACATTATATAACTTTGGTTATGTAGTTGAAATCACTTCATGAAAATATTCAATTCAGAACCATTTCCATGGGAATATCAGGGCTTGCACATCATTGTGAACGAACATCTGTCCTGATTTGGGATTTCACCAGTGTACCTTAGCTTTACTTGCTTAATGTTGTTCGAGATTTTACAGTCAAAAGCCCTCAGGCAAATTAAACTAGCCATGTACGCCCTCAGGGAAATGAGACTTTAGTTACATGCCTGATACCAATTGATGCCAACTAGAAGAACTTTGTGATATTAATGAGTGTCTATAATTAACGAACTGTTAATTGAAGTGAGTCAACCAGTCTATTGGAAATCTCATGCTATTTTTTGATCCTGACTTTCTAATGTAATCGTATTTCAAGATGCCTAAGAATCACTTAGTGATTACTTAGTGCATTTTACAAGCACTAAGCAGAGTTCTAGTCATCTTGTTCATTGAGTTTGACAGTAGAACAGCGGTTCAAATCCCAAGAAGAGTTGAGAAATTTCTGTCTTAAAATCTCAGGTAAGCTTTTCACTTAAGTCTATATCCTAAAATCTGCACACAATTATGCATTTGCAGGATAAAGAGTACTTATAAAGTACGTATTTTCTTCCATTTCCAGTTTTGAAGGGCTTTCTAAATGCAGATACTGTTTTAAATATCTCCTTAGGAAATAATATATCCATTATCTTATAACACAATCCCATTAAGGACAAGTAAGTGCTATGAACACGTGAGCTGCTTGCATAAATTGCTGTGATGCACTATGAGCTATATGCTATGCTCACAGCATCAAAGGCTAGGGAACATTAACAGCGGTACCATTTCTTACTGTGAGCTGAGCACTTTTATGCTGTACTGAGAGCTCCCACTTGATGGAATCAGGATTTTTTTTAAAGTTAAAAGCTCCAATTCTAACTAGAAGAGTATTTCTAGTTCATACAGTGGTAAAAGAGCTGAAAATAGCTCCCAAGAGCAACTTCAAAGTTATGAAAAACCTGAAATAAAATCAGGGAAACACCATTCAAATTCAGTTCCTCATGTACAAAGTATAGGACTGGCTAGTACAGTTCGATTATTTAAAGCCACAGGCTAATAAAGGTTAGACTCCACTGAAGTTTAGAAAGGGTAGATCAGCAGTCTGAATTCAAAGCCAAGTTAATGCATAACCTTATCAGTGTGATCAAAAGTGAAAATGCTTGATACTGCTTTATTTATGATTTTGGGTTTTTTTTTTTTTTTTTTAGGCTGGAAAATGTTGCTTTGTATTTTCTGCTTTTTAAATACCTTATTGAAATCAAGGACTATATTTGGCACCATGTCAATACACGCGTAATAGCTGAGAGCCAGCTCACCTTATCACACTGCAGCTAAGTGTGGACTTATTGGGATTTTCTGTTCTGTTTGGCTCACTGAACACACCTGAGATACTCTGATACCAGCAGAGAAAGTTAACTACAGTGCTCCCAGGCTAATACCTGCTCAGGTAGACTCTGAGATCCTGAATTCAGAGAAAGGTTTGCAGCCATATAGGCTGAGGTCAGCTACAGAGAGAGGCTTGGCAAGGGAACACTAAGGTGCGTGTAAGACTGAAAGCATACTTTTGAGCTGCACTTTAAGCTTTCAGAAAAAAGTATGAAGAATCTCCTCTGGCCATTTCTAATGATAATTAGATAATGAATTCTGCAATAGCTGCAATTTTAAGACTTAGTTAAGGCAATTCTTAAGTAACCTACATGAATTTAACACACAAAAATAATTAAACATGCTATGGAACAGATGCTGCACAAAGGCAATCAAATGATGCATACTTAGCAGCCCTTACCTAGCAGTTATTTTACAGCAGTTCTGAGTGACTGAAAGAGAAAAGAAGACATAATGTGTGTGGTTTCAAGCACAGCTCACCTGACTCACACCATTTAGGAATATTCAATAATTTTAATCCATTTTTATTTTGTTAAACCCTTTCATTCATGACGATTACTTTTATATGTGTATATATATGCAGACATATATGCATACACCCCTACCCTTAGCAGTTTCATCAAAATCTGTTCTAGAAATTATTATTTTGTATTTCATTTCAGCAGCACACTGGTAAAAAAAGTAAAAATCCAAAGGCAGAAAACTTGAAGTCAGGTTTTAACACGGCTGAGGTGCACTTGCATGTGGAAAAAGCACGACCATGTGCCCATCAAAAGCTCTCATGATTATTCATTCAGACTCATCAACTGTAAGCCAAAAGAGCAATCTGGTGATTTTTATATATAATCATGTAAGTTGTTCATGAATCATGTGGCAAATATATATATATGTATGTATGTGTATATATACATATACACACAAATTCCTCATGCACTTGTGGATTCTGGACACTGGCTTACTACCAATGTGTGTTATTAAGGTATGTTCATTCATGTACTGGCTACCTTCCAGATACTGCAGTGATAGCCAGTAAAGAAGTATTTATAATAATAATTAGCTAAAGTTTGAGGCATCTGATCCACGTTCTACTTTGCCTAGGTAAGGACTGAATTAGCTGTAAAGAAGCCAATGAACTGTCCTAATAATTAGGGGGAACTGTAAATAAAAGAAACAAAAGCAAAAAGGACAACAAAAGGGAGCTCATTTACATGAAACTTTCAGATTGACTTAATGTGCACAGCTCCTGAGGAAGTTTCAGGGCCAAATTCAGCAGTGACACAAGTGATGGTGTAAGTTAGATACGTGTCAATCACAAAGAGTGTCAACCAGGAGAACTGGCAGCATATTTCAGTAGCACTTCCATGGGGTGATTTGATGATGGATGGTTGTGTGATCTAAACTGTAATTTATGCACTGTGGCAACTGAAGTGGAGGTTGGCAGCACAGAGAGTAGATGACAAGGGTGAAAAAATAAAACAGGCTTTCACCTTTAGTGACAGTATACCCACTATTCCAAAAAACACGCTGAGGATATTCCAGCCTGCTTCTACCAAGGCTGCATGTAACCACCATGGAGTCATCCACAGCTGCCAATTAGAAATATTTTGCTGATAGCCTAAATGATCTTTGAGACTTATTTCCTTTTCCTGATCGATGCCACCTGAATTGGCTCAATTTTAAGGGGGTCGGGTGTGTGTCTAAATTTCAAATTCAAAAATTTAACTAAAATGTTATTATTCTCTTTTGCCATTTAGTTTCATTGACTTCACAACTAACACTGTGTGTGACGAGCTGCCCACCACTTGTGGCCATCTCTTGAGGACATATTTAAGATTACAACAACACAGACGGTAGCAGCTCTTTTGTTCTGCAAGGCTCCTGCTGTAAGAAGAATGACTCTGACACTGCCTTATGCCAACCTGTTTTAGTTGACACAGGAAGAGATGAACAAGCCAGATCTGTCAGAGTTGAAGAGACAGAGAGCCACCAGTAATTCTCACCATTAGTGATCCTTTGTAGAGTTGCCAAAATTCTCCAGCAAAGCTGGTTTTTGGGTAGAAAATTGAATTTTTCACATAAATCAACGTTTCTGTTAAAAGACTCTATTTTTTTTTTTTCACTCGGTTATTTGAAGTTTTCACTTAAATACTGTATACTTTGATTTACAAGGTTTGTGGAAGTTTTGATGCAGAAGTACTGCTGTGATACATGATTCCTGGTCAGACACTTCATGACCTTATTGACCTGCACAAACTGACTCCCCTAACAAGAGCAGGCTTTCCGTGATGCAATGTGGGGACATCCATCCCCAGGCAGTTCTGTCATGGCTTCAGACAAAGAGAAGCTGTGGTGCATCATCTGGCCTGCTCAGAAAGTCAAGACCTCGGAATAGATTAAGGGCTGAGCCATAACCATAACAACCAACACTGGGATATTTCTGGGCTTTGAAATTACATGGTTTAGCTTTCCAGTGAAAAGTTTTCTTCAGCAAAAGCCTCTCCATTTGTTAACCAACCCTAAACCTTCAGTTTTGAAAGTAATTTCACTGTGTTTTTTCCTCAATAGACCTCACTTATAAACTGGAAAACCTGAGCAGGGGGTTGGGAGGATGAAGTGATTCTGGCAAGGGACAGAGAATTTGTCTTCTTTTTTTTTTTTTCTCCATGGGCAAGAACAAAAAGAACAGCATTTTCTGTTCTGCACTGTGTGTTCTGGCTGACTGTGATGTGATAGGTGTGCTAATATTTTGTGTTTTCATCATTCCGGTGCTGTGGCTTTAGTTTCTAGAAAGGAGTGCGTAGGCTATCAGACAGAAGCTTTTTTATGTTGCATTTATATCCATAATAAATAATATTTAAACATAAATGTTGCTGCCTTAACTTAGAAAAGCTTTTTCTTAAATCAGTCTTTTGCAATGCACAAGTGTATAACAAACAGTTTGTTCTCACTACCGCTCCTGTAAATTCAGACAAATCACTAAATGAACGCATAAAATGTGTTTGAGAATTCAAAGTGAAAATGTAGAGAATTTGCTAAAAATAAGAAAATAAAGAGTAAAAATAAAATGTCCAGAGCAATCTGACAATGTACAGTGATAGAGGTTTTTAAAACATTTTTAAAACATTATAAAACACTTTTAACACTGTAATAACATGAGAATTTCCTTATGTATGGTATTAAAATAAAAACTGGGTATGCACATGCATACGTAAAATATCTTTTATCTGAAGATGGAAAATGTTGGGCATGTTTTATGATCTGTTTACAAAGAACTAGTTTTTAGTCAGCAGCAACATCCAAGACAAAGATTCATGATTATTAAGAGCTAGCAAACAATGGCCTGCAATACTTCAGGACAGCAAACCAAGTCTTTAGCTGTCCTGAGCTACTGTGGGCAACCAAGTGACAGCCCAAAATTGATCCTGCATGAGCTTGTCAGACCAGAGGCACCCACAGTTTTTCTCAGTGTCCAGACAGAAGATCCAGCTCTTCTCCTTTGGAGCACTTAATATGTAAAATTCCTTCAAACCATCATTCCGAATTTTCATCTTTGACATACGTTCAGCAAATAGAAAAAAATTAAAAAGTAATGAGAAGAGTTCCCAACTGCTTTGAGAAGATTCCACATATGTGCTAATTAGCGATTCTGTCTGAAAATATTCCCTGAAAGCTGTACGGGTAGTGCAGCCTGGGATAAATAATGCAAATGCCCCATGGCACTGTCACAAACACCACAATCAGTGCTGTTTGCGATTTCAGTGAGACTCTCCAAGTTCTGCACCTGAGACTAAAATATTAATGAAGTAAAACTGTAGTAAACAAACCTCCACTCCCATTCCCCCACCCACATCGGCACACACACGCTCACACACCGCGCACCCACTGGCTTTCCTGGCACAGGATAAAAAACACTTTAGGAAGATAAGAGCTGACTTGTAAATGTTTCCTTTGTACATAAAACTACTCTTTCCCCCAATTGCTACACCAAACGTCTCTTCATCACCAGACTAGCACCTACACAGATGCTAGAAATGGAAGGAGCATTGCTGCACATTTATACTAACAGCAACAGGTTCTCTGCAACCTGCACTCACCAAACCAGCATGGGTGAAAAGAAAAACAAACGAACCACAGACTAAAGTGATTTGAATCCTTTTCCCATTCACTGCAGTACAGACAGGTAGAAGAAAGGTGCTATCATAGGCAACAGAGAAAACCTAGACATGCTAATGGGAAGGTCTGCTTTGCCTAGAGACCTGAGTCAGGGAGCCCCAGGAAGTCCCAGGCTAGGCTCCATATGTCCGTAATACCATGCCATAAATTCAGGCTACCCACAGAAGACTGCACTTCTGACAGGCAATAGCAGTGCATGCCAAGGTACAACTCTCTGGTCAAATAAAGGGAAGGAAATATATAAAGATACTTCTGGCATGCTGTCCCTTTGGACAAGCAGGCAGAGCTGTCCTTTAATATACACTTTCACTTACTGCAAAACCTAATCCCATCCTGGAAAGTGGTACCTGTCTCTAGAAAATTCCACTCACTTTCAGTGCAATCAAAAGGGTGCCTAAGCAGTACTATCTAGCTATCTGGCTGCATAGTGGGCTGCCACTGCCTTCTGAGGAGGTTAAGTCTTTAATCTACTTAGATGCTTAAGAAAATATCACTCAGTTAAGTGCCTTAGCCAGTTCTGAAATAGGAGATAAGATTTCACAATTGCAGAGAGGCTTTAAAGAACTTCATGTGGCACTCTCCTGGCCACATACATGCATCTTGGGAGTTAAACTTTGCTCTCCTACAAATACAGTTTCTCTGCTAACTGCATCACAGCTATTTCAGGTGCGCAGCCAGAGTGAAATGCAGAGCAGATTTCAACCCCTAATCACTGCTCACAAACTATTGTCCAAGTTGCAAATACCCATTAACCTGTCCACTCATATGTTAGCCTATGGTTTCATACTGCAAATCATTCCTTCCGAGATTAGAGGGACTGAACGTTCCTGAAGCCTCTTTCATAAAATTACAGCCCTGCTGTTTTAGCCCGGTGTTACAATACCTGCCTACACTCTGCAGCTCAATTCAGAATCAGAAGCTAGTCTATAAATGTCAGTCCATGAACAGCATCCAGTAAAGCCAGTGAAAAAAAATGGAAAAAAATAACTGTTCCTGGTTTGCAAAATGAGGGATGAATAGCACCACTGAGCGGGGTTCTAGCTGCAATGAAATCTATTCAAAAGTTTAAAATCTGAAACAGAGCTCTCAGCTATCCCAGACCTCACCCAGAGTCAGTCCTCAAACCTTGTTATGGCCATGAGATCTGTAAGCTCTGGTCTGCAGGGCAGCTCTGCGTATTTGTCCATGTACAACCAAAATCCTTCCCCACCACATGTCCTTGAGCAGCTGCTATCCAGATGGAGCTTGGGGATCCTGGGATACTCATCAGACTGAAAACAACACCATATTTCCTTGATTACTACTACTTTACTCCATAAATGAAGCATCCAAGGTTATGTTTGTCCACCCTGAGAGCATTAGTGCCAGAAGCATTGCCTATCTTCCAGTACCTATCTTAGGAACAGTTGAAATTCCCCTCAGAAAAACAAAGTTGTGGACTAGCCCACAACAATGGCAAATGAAATTTTACAGTGGCTTGAGATGTGTTAATGAAGCCTGTGTTTGGCAGACTGTTATCACCTGCCATCAGCCTTTCTACCACTGCCTCAGTGCCCACTTTTCCCTCTCCCTCAAGCACCTCCTGGATGCCTCCCAGCCCAGACCATGACTGCAAAATATCCCTGTTGTGTAGTTCGCTTCTTAACCTCATTTAAATTCTTCCTTCCAGCTACCTCCACCATGATGCCCTCAAATTACCACCATCTTTTAATGAGAAGGATGCTATGCATACCCATTTTATCATTATTGTATTCTCTCAGCCCAGCTGCCTTCCACCCAGTAGCTCCTGCCTCTTATGCAGATTGCAAGCTCTCTGGGGTGCCAACTGCTCTCTTCTTTGCATGTCTTCGCAGTGTGTACCATGAAGGAGCCCTGATCCTGGACTGGGGTCCCATAACGCAAACAACTAGATAAAAGAATAATTTGGTAGCCTGGATTGCAAATCTTTTTCAGCAAGAAAAAATGAAGCAGTTTCCCCAGGCTGTCAGAGGCACTTTCATGTGTCAGTAATCGCAGCTCTCTTCTGACAATGACAATGGTGCATCCAATTTCCAGGCACAAGAGAGGACATTTGCTGCACTGATGTGAGCTCTGCATGTTGCTGCTCTACATCTACCCATGCCACAGAGAAGCAAATGAGTTGTGGGGATGGGATGTGCTCTCGGGGAGGCAGCTTTCTGTAGGATGTTGGTTTTTTGTGGGGGGTGAACTGTGGAGTGGTCTTTGATGGGATTTTTGCTGTGTATGACACTTTTCCTTTCAAGATATGTGATATTTGGCTTTTGTTTTGTTTTTGTACCGCATAATCATAAAGGGAGAGGCTGTGCAAAGTTTGTTTGCCTGGATTTATTATGAATTACAAATCTGCACTCCAGGTTACATACACTGAAGTGAAATCACCACTGCAGGTCTGGCTGTGAAGCAGGCAATTTATATTTCCATTCAAAATTCACGCAAAGAATATTATATTATCAATAGGTGATTTGTCTTCCACCTGTCTAGAGCAGTTTCAAACATATTCAACTGCTACACCTTTTTTCAGCTCATTCCTTGGATAATTGAATCCAACTATTAGCAGCCAGGTGGTGAAGTTTTGTCCCATAAGGATTTTACTTCTTGGCACAAAAAAGGTCTGCTCAGTCAGTAAGAAGCATTGATCTATACTGTCAGCATCTCACATCACTGGTTTGATATACTCCAGGGTCTGACCATAAATACATATTCAAACAGGATGTAACCAATAATATCTCTTTCTTCTGCAGAAAAATGCAACAGTTTCCTCTCAGCAAACGCTGCACAAAGATGTACCTCTGTACTGTGAGACAAGTTATATCTATATAATATTTACAAATAATTCATACTTCATTTAAGTTTCCACTTGTGTCAACCTGAGGTGTGTTGGTTTTGGCTGGGGTGAAGTTAGCTTTCTTCATAGTGGCTGGTACAGGGCTGGATTTGCGGTTTGGATTTGTGCTGGAAACAGCGTTGATAACGCAGGAATGTTTTTGTTATTGTTGAGCAGGGCTTATGCAGGGTCAAGGCCTTTTCTGCTCCTCACACCACCCCACCAGCAAATAGATTCAGGGTGCACAAGGAGCTGGGAGGGGACACAGCCAGGACAGCTGAACCCAACTGACCCAAGGGATATTCCATACCATATGATGTCATGTTCAACATATAAGGCTGGGGGAAGAAGAAAGGGGGGATGCTCAAAATGATGGCATTTGTCTTCCCAAGTAACTATCACTTGTGGTGGAGCCCTGCTGTCCCGGAGATGGCAGAACACCTGGCTTAACATGGAAAATGGTGAATGAATTCCATGGTTTGCTTTTCTTGCACATGTCTTTTGCTTTACATATTAAACTGTCTCAACCCACAAGTTTTCTCCCTTTTACCCTTCTGATTCTCTCCCCCATCCCATGGGGGGTGCTTAGTTGCCAACTGGGGTTAAACCATGACAATACAGTATGTGCTGAACTCCATGACTTTCAATTGAAAATACAAGCTTGTGGATCAGCAGCTTCAAAATAAAATCCATGTTTCCTCTCTCGCTTAATGCTTTCTATGTGTACTTTCCCACTTCTGACCAGTACACACATAACTGGTTTGCCTTGAGCATTAAGATACTTCAGATAAAGAAAAGGACTGACATTTTCTTAATATATAAAGACACATCATTATCCTGAACCCATCCCAGCAATCTAGTTAAATTTATCAGTAAAACTAGTTAAATAAGTAATTGATTTAACTTTGCAAAAATAAAAACCCTGCATTGCCTGTAGGAGAAAAAAAGTTTGGGCAACTCTGAAAAATGAAAGGAAAATGGAGTGGGTTCAGACTCTATCATCTTTAGTATTCCTTCATTGATACCCCTGAGACTCTGCACCACTGACATCTGTCAGGCAGGTGATTTCACCTGCCTTAATATTTTGTCCCAATTTTACCTATAAAAACCTTCCCTGTGAGGACCGTACTGAAATCAGTGATAGTCGTCTCATCAAGTCAAAATCTTTAGCTCATTATCTAACCAGGATGTGTTCATTAAATTGCTTTTTTTAAAACCAAATTTAGGAGGGATGTTTGAGCCTTTAGTATTGTAATTATGTCCATACTATTTCGTCAGTCTTTAATTTGTGTGACAATTAAGGGATTTTGTGGATTTTTGTATATGTTCTCTTTCTTATACAGTCTGTAAGAGTCTTGCTTGAACAAAATTTCATTTCATTATTCCACAGAATGCTTTAGCTATGTGCTCCAGTGGAGTGCTAGTGCTCCAGTGGAGTGCTAGTGCTCCACTCCATTTGTTCTTCCCTAGTTAGTGGTACTTTAACTATCATTGGACCTTTTAAATTGATGACTGCCATGCTGAAACTAGGCTACGTATTTCTTGATTCAATTTAAGTTTTCCATCTTTGAATTTTCAATTCAATTTAAAATAATGGGAAATGGATCAGTCTGATTTAAAAACTGTCAAATATTTTGGACTCATCTGTAGACCATGCTCAAGGCCGGACATCCCATTGCAAAATGAGGTGCAGCTGCCTAAAAACAGGCACAGCTGCTTCTCCTCTAGATTCACATCATTTTTCACACTCGCATACTGCAGATAGTGTATTCTTCAGTTCCTCCCAGTTTGAGTGAATCCTCACTGATGGCTTATTAAACCAATTTTGTATCCCAAACTTTGCAGAGGCATTGCAGACCTCTGTCCTCCATTTGCCCAAAACTTTGACCAGTTTATATTTATTTGAAAACTGGCCTAAAATTGAAAGAGAACAATCTGTGCTAGATATGCTGCAGAGCATGGTATCCCAGCCTTGAAGTTGGTAGTGACAAAAGTGGGCAGAAAGTGAAACTAAATGTCCTTGATTCTGTCCTGGCTCCCCAAATTGTCTGCTTGTTACCGTGACAGTGATGTGATTCATGACTAAGGACCTCTCACACTAAGGATCTCTCACACAGCCTCTCATACCAGCCTTGTGCCCCACTGCAGCAGAAGCTGGGAACAGACCAGTTTATTGCCTAGAGGAGTGCTAGGATTGCCTTCAGTGGTCCTGGCGCTTTGACTAGTGAGAAGACACTCTCTAAGGGCTCACCCTTCCTCCTTGCCACATCAGCTGCAATGTTCCCATGCTCAGGACAATGCTGTTTGACAGATCCTGTCCTCTTGCTCAGTGCTCATGCTCACTGCTACTTCCAGAAGAGGGGAAGGACAAACGAATAGGTCAGGGAGCACGACAGGAACAAGGAGCTCCCTAAGGGTGTGCCTAGAGTTTGCACAGAGCCCTTGGCTGGATAGAAAAAAACCAGAGGGAGAGACCATTTCTCAGGCTGCAATTACTCATGGGAGGTGCTGAAACGAGATGATGAATGTTAATTCTTGGACTAGCTGTGAAATGGCAACTTCTTGGTGTAAATGTGGGTCTATTAAAGAGGGAAAGTCACCCTTTGGGGACTCTGGCAGGGGAGGCAGTGGAGAAGAAAGCAAGCTGAGCTTTCAAAGAGAGAGGTTGGGCTGTGGCCTGTATTTTCTTCTCTACCCACACTGCAATGCTTATTTGCTGCTAGGGCTTATTAATTTTTCACTTATGCCATGCTAAAAATAGTTAATTATTGAAAATGCATATCCATTTGATGGTGAAAGGCTGTCTCTTCCAAACAGGTGACTGGTTCAGATAACCCCAGAAGGCACTTCTGGGTCTTCTAGACCCTTGATCAAAATTTCTTTTTTAATTTGAAAAGAACAGAGGTAATTGAAACTGAAAATGATGGTGAGTCTAATGAAAGCTTCCTTCCTCCTTCCCCAAGAGCTGGTGTGACAGGCTGAGATTTCTGTCTTTTCTTCCTTTCTTTCTCTCTCCCTTTTTCTTTCTTCTTCTTTTGTTTCTTTTCTTTCCCTCTTTCTTTCTTTCCTTCTGTGATTCTTGCTTGCTTGCTCTCTTGCTTCCTATCATTCTTTCCTCCTTTCTCCTTTTCTTTTTTCAAATGAATATTTTCAGTGTACACATCATGCTGGCCCTTTGATTTAAAAGAAAAAAAAAATCAGATGTAGAGATTTTTCTGTAACAATAGAGGAAATGTGTATGGATAATATTACTCACAGTGCTGGTGAGAGTTCAAAGGCTGGAATGTCCAGACTAAATACACAGCAGAAAGATCAGTTCTTTAACATTTCAATTAGACAGAAACATGAAACAACAGGCTAGTGACTTCAGCTTCTCAAAATTAAACAGTTTGATACTGCACAGAACATGCATCTAAATTCATTATGCCTTCACAACTTAAATCTCCTGCTGAAATAGTGGATGGAGTCATTCCTCAAACATAGGAGCCACTTTATATATGTAGTTGGTCCTATCCTTACATAGAGGAAGGGGTTACCCTTCACATAGCAAAGATCTAGATGATCTTTGGAAGAAACAGGTCCCTAAAGATCTTGTGCTGTGGAAAGGCTGGAGCCTTGCTTGACTTGGGTAAGCTGTGGGATCAGCAGAAGAGGAGCACAACCCAAGCAGATGCAGCCTCCTCACCCCTGCTCCATATTTCTGCCACTCTTGTGGCACCAGTTGTCTTTGTTACATAATGGGCATGGCCACATCTGGCCACATCTGGGTGGCAGACGCCTTGGTGCAGGGAGCAGTGCGCTTAAGCCTGGCCAGCCAGTTCCTGTCATAGAATCATAGAATAATTAAAATATCTTCTTTCTCCCCTGCTATTCCCTGAAATAGGGAAGGAACTCCCATTACACATCTCAGTGTCTCTGGTTTTCTTCATGTTCATCCTCAAAAATCCTTTTTGTGATGTCTACTAAATGTTCTTGAGGCTCAGAGAGAGCTGAAACTCTGGCTTATTAAGATGGTCAGAATTATCTTTTACCCTCCTTTTTAGTTCCCTTCTCTCTGTAACTGTCACCCCCTAGTTTATGCTGAGATTGGAAACTTAGGGACAAAGACTGCAGGTCCATGAGTAGGGCTCATAAAATAACAATTACAGTAATTGATAACTTACTCTCCTGAGATAATTGAGTCATTCCCAGACACCTTGCTTTAAAAGCAAAGATATATCCACTTTTCTTCATTGTTCCTCTGCAAACTCCATTATCCTGTTTCTAACATGAAAGCAATTCACAGAACGTGTGTGTTTGTGTGTATACCTTATAACAGAAATATTTTCTCAGAGAGCTATAATGTTTCAGTTGCCACTGCAAACATGTCAGAGGAGTATGTGAAACTGAGCTAACACAGTGCAGAAGCTTTACTGGCAATTACTCCTGAGGCACATATACTGGACATTTAATTAGTAACACAGCCAGTTATATTGTGGACTTTGAGATAGTAGGAGATTTCCCTATGATGCCTTAGACAAACAGTTCAACCCTTTTTCTTATTAGGGCAGTGATATCGTGCCATGGCACTATGGTCAAAGCTAGGGTGGCAGGTAAGGAGGTGTGAGCTGACAACCCTGCAATTAGAGATGGGTGAGAGGTTTCTTTGCACAGAGGGTCAAATCCCGTACATTGTTCATGGGGATTGTGTACCTGGCTCTGCTTGCCCAGGAAGGCTTTGCAGTAAGAACTGAATGAAAATTGAGGGTAGACAGGAGGATCCTTGTCTCCCACCCAGGTGATTCCTGGGTGTTCCAGGTGCCGGTTTCCTTCCCTAAAGGAAGACAATGCAGCCACTTCAGTGGAAGCCCTCCCTTGTTTCCTCATCCCCATGGGCCTAGGTGTGAACCAGAGTGGGAAAGAAGATGAGAGGAGAGGACATGAGACCTCACCTGGAGTTTTATGTGCAGTTCTGGTGTCCTCAGGATAAAAAGGACATGGAACTGTTGGAACAAGTCCAGAGGAGAGCCACGAGGATGATCAGGGGACTGGAGCATCTCCCGTATGAAGACGGGCCGAAAAAGTTGGGGCTGTTCAGCCTGGAGAAGAGAAGGCTGCATGGAGACCTCATAGCAGCCTTCCAGTATCTGAAGGGGACCTATAGGGATGCTGGGGAGGGACTCCTCATTAGGGACTGTAGTGACAGGTCAAGGGGTAATGGGTGAAAGCTTAAACAAGGAAGGTTTAAATTGGTTATGAGGAAGAAATTCTTTACTGTTAGGATGGTGAGGCACTGGAATGGGTTGCCCAAGGAAGTTGTGAATGGTCCATCCCTGGCTGTGTTCAAGGCCAGGTTGGACAAAGCCTTGGGAGTCTAGTGTGGGGTGTCCCTGCTTATGGCAGGGGGGTTGGAACTAGATGATTATAAGGTCCTTTCCAACTCTAACGATTCTATGATTCTAATTAGCATCTGGTGGTAAGCCTGTGAAGAAAATCTTTTCACATCTTCATGGCCACTTCAGAGAGAAATATTAGCTGCATGTGATTACTAAAATGTCTCTTAGTTAAATTAAATAAATTAAATAGCAAATTTTGAACTTGCTGAGACAAGAAAAATGCACAGAATGTTAATAATCTTTTTAACTCCCAATCTCTCCTTTTTCTTCCAATTTTCAGAACTCTTGGGCTCATATTTTCTATATATTTGGACATTAAAAGCCTTTTTTGAATTGTCCTGCCATTCTTCCTTACAGACATTGCCCCCCTAAGATAAGATATATTAAACTTTTTCTGTCATGTTGACCAAAATCTACAGGAAGATATTATCTGCGTTCACTGAACGGAAATATGGTCATTCACTCTGGAGTACCTTGCTAAGACGTAAATGATCAACAAAAATCCCTAAAGAATTCTGTTCTTGCCTCCTTTCCAGCAACTCCTTCTTCATTCATGATCCGGATAATATCTGTGCTCCCATGTACTGAATGAAATCAACACTTTACTGTAAACTGTATTAAATCAGGCCTAAAACAACACATCTTCTCTCAAATGCCATGGAAACCAAAAAAAGTTTAGCTTACGTTACAAAAGCCATCTTGTTTAAGTCAAAAGCTACTTCTTTATGTTTGTGTACATTCTTGCCAACAGCAGAAGAACATGAGGTTGCTGTACTGGCTCACAGCAAAGTTGCATTCAACCATATACCTCATCTAAAAAAATGGCAGGACAGATATTTATGGAAAGAATATAAGAAAGTGAATCCATATATGGTAAGCTTTTCCTATGTACATCCTCACAGTTTCTACAAGCATAAGGTTTCTACAGAGAATATGG
>JBCJKH010012617.1:10115-27243 GCA_039877255.1 Loriculus beryllinus
GCCTCGGGGCACATGTTTGGTGGAGCGATCCCCCATGTGCCCGGCGCCGCAATAAAGGATATCTGCAACTCGAGTCTCGTCTTTGGCACACTTAAAGCTGTAAATAACTATTTAAAGTGCCCTTCTCTTGTTCATGTTATTTCTTCTGTGTTTGGCCTGTGTTGGTGCTCTAAAGTATTTGCCAGGTAATTTTTAAAGCTCAGATTTACTGCTTAAGGAGTTGAATGTATGATGAGATTGGTCTGACTTCAATGAAGATGATGTAAGTATATTCTGACTTTATATAAATCAGAATTAGATTAGCCCAAAAACTGAATAAAAAGACCTGACCTTTTCCTAGCCGTCACTTTAGCAGAATTCTCTGACATCAGTTGTGAATAACTGATCTTAAAAGTGTGGGCATTGAGGATGTGCTTAAGTCATAAAGTTAGGAGGAGTTGGTAGATGCTTGCTGTCCTGATGAGGAGGCCCAATGTAGTCAGACTTAAAAAACAAATGCATGAAAACCCCCACAAGCACAAACAGACAAACAATTGAACTTCAGTTTTAGACCATAGCTGATTTTTATTTAAATGAGTTTTCAATAAAACCGTCTAATAAGCAGAAGTCTCTGGTCATGCAAAATGCAGGAAGGCAACTGGATAGTCATGAGTTATGCAGTGCAGTTAAGTGTTTTCAAGAAGAAAAAACATTTAAATGTTTTAAGGATTTCGATTGCCTCTTTGGCACATTCAAGCTATGATTTATGTGTTGATTGATCTGTTGTTTGTAGAACTAGGAGTTAGTTATTTTTTATTTCAAATGATGTAAAAGAAGTCACAACACTAGCATGCGTTACTTTAACAGAAAAATACTGTGATTGGCTATACTGTAAGAGCTCTAACCAAGTCAGACTTCATAGAGGAGACAGCTACAGAGTAATAACAGTGGCCTTTGGTTCCGTGAAGCCTTGAAGAGCTTGCACAGCTATATGTCTGGGACTGTTCATGAGCTGAACGCTGGCTAAACTCTCCAGAATTCAGGCCTGGGCTACGATTGGTGATGTATTTAACGTTAGCTTTTACAAAAGCCAGTGGAGTTATCTTTCTGGGTAAGCAAGGGTAGTTTAGCCTGAGAGGAGAGTGAGGAACTGGTCAGATAGTGTTCTAGGGAGGTGAAGTTCAATAGATTCTGCTTGGAAGCTATGAATCAGAGTTGTGCACTCTTCCAGAACCGAGACTGACAATATGCCAACATTTTTTAGAATAAGATAAAGCACAGATTTTCAGTCGACTGAGTAACAATTGCTAGATGTAATATGAAAAGAACAGAAATGAAGAGGTATTGAATGGACAAGGCAGTATAAAGTACTATATTTATGCAATCAGCTTTAATAGCTGGATGCCATCAGGAAGAGGATGCAGTTGCATAGCAACTTGTAGCACCCTAAATCGAGGCCATTGTACCCTCACTCTACCCTCTGGGTAAGGTCCTGCCCACTTCCTTGAGTGAGCTCTGGGTGCTTGTGTGATCACACACTAAGCTGATAGAGGCAGCTTATTCATCTGAAAATTAACCCAGCTCAAATGTGTGATTAGCTTTCAGGTGGATTAACTCACTGAAGCAGCTCACAGCATAGTCACACGAGAGCTAGTACCAGTGCAAGGGAAGTGGTGGGAATGTCTCAACAGGGATGAAAAGGTTTTGGAGAAGGCTAAGGAGCTGTGGAAAAATACCTTAATGACTATTAGAATGTTTTGTTCACATTCAGCATAGAATAATCTATGCTTTGTAAGAGATTTGTATCTCACTGGTGTTCTGAATGATTAGCCAGCGAGAGATCTCTGCTACCAGCTCCCCCTGGGTTTAGTGGTGACTGTTATGTTTATGATAAGAAACATGTGAGGACAAACAAAGGAGACTAAAAGATCTATCCCTATTCCAGCAAGCCTCTAGTCTGAACAGAGTGAATGAGTGGTAAACCTGGATGTAGGTAAAAGGAATGTTCCTGGTCAAAGTAGCACCTCAAGGCACGTAACCTACAAATCCTTTGGGTGATAGTGCTTACACAATGACATCTGAGAGTCTTCAGACTGACCTCAGTGGAAAACTGAGAATGCTATTGAAGGAGGTGGGGGGAAACATAAAGTTATTGGAGGAGAGTGCCTGATTTTAACTGTGAGGAGTATTGGGGGATGGAAGTTCTAGTCAATTAGAGTAAGTACTAGTGTGACAAATGGTGTGGAACAGCAATAAAACTTAAGATAAAGTTGTAAAAGGATGTTAGAGGTAGCAAGAGGCAAGCTAACCAGTAAAGAATGAATGTGATACAAGTTTTCATGTTCTCCCAGTTTTCTTTGAGCAAACCAGAATGTCATAAGGAACCACTCTGACAATTATTTGTTAGCATCTGTAAAAGCAGTCTTTAAATTCAGTCATGAGAGATGTCTGATACAGCAACATCTTAAATCACACAGGAATTGGAGTAAGAAGATAATATGAGAGGTCCTCATATTACTTGGAAAGGAAGAATTTAAAGGGGGTTATTTAAATCTCTGATTTTAAGGCTGTTGTTTTATAGCATAATCATCCTTACTTGTCTTCGCAGCAGTCATGTATGAGAATGTCAGAAGGAAGCTGCACCTTCCTTACAAGCACAGAGAACAACTTCAGAAAGAGGGATTGTTTTAAGGCCAAATCAGGATTGTATTTCTGCCAAGTGAATTTTTGCACTGGGAGCTTCTGGAGGGAGGAAGGAGTGTTAATGTGATAACAGCCAGTGGAACTCACTCTGCGTATAACTTGTCATTCTAGCTCTAGATCCTCTCCATGCAGAGGAGAGGGGATGATATATTGCCCAGTTGTTATACCTGAAACAAGATGCCTCCATTGAAGCAGGAAATGGTTCTGGCAGAGGACGTACCCAGCACTAAGTCTCACTGCCCATCCTTTGTCACTCTGCAGAAGGAATGCCTCTGTGTGATGCACTCGCCACCACTGCTTGTCTGCAGTGCTCATGCACATGCATATCCAGCCAGAATACTCTGAGAAAAGCAAGTGCCAAACAGATCATAGTCTGGAATAAAAATCTCCAAATTTTACTTTTCAAAGAAATGCAGAATTTAATTTCCCTCCTTCCCTCCTTAACAAAAGTTTGGAACTGAGTGAGGACTCTGAAATTGGAAAAGTGAGGAAGGATATTAACTTCTGGTTTTAAGATATGAGCACTTCCACTAACAAGAAGATTTTAAACAGGTTAGAGAACAGTATTTTAAATTTGCAAAATTAAATACTGAAGTAAAGGAGTGATTTTTTGTCTGCATTGAAATTTATGGCTTCATGTTTTGGCTACATGAAATAGCACGTCAATGAATTTGATTGAATTTTTGCCAGAGACTTCAGGGTAATCAGGTTTTCTCATTAAAGCACATGTATCTTCTCTTCTGAGAAGTGGACAGGCTTGAGTTTCACACTTTATTACACAGAATTTTAAGTAGGTTTGCAGAGCAAATAATGTGTCTGCATCTAAAAATTTAGATCAGTTTATTACATTTGAAATCTTAAGATGTTTTCCTTTTTGAGATGGGTACAATAATGATTACTTTCAGTTTACTAATTTATAAATGCATGTGTAGGCATCAGTGTTGAGTTCTTTGGGAAACAGTGGAGGTTTGTCAGGAAAGTGTTCAAGGTTTTGCAATACAAAGTAGTTTTTGTTGTACAATGCATGTGCTAAAGAATAGCTTTAGCAGAGAAGTTTGACTAAAGTGCCCAGTAACACTGTGACGTGTCACCGCCTGGTGCGAAATGAGTCACTCTCTATAGAAATGCAAAATCACATTATAGAGTCCAGAGTCTTGTACTTTATTCATATATGGACAAGACTGTCCTTTGTCCATGATACTGTTTTTCTTTAATATCTGTATATATTTAATTTAAACTCACAGACACCATGCTGAGTATTGGTGTATACTCCATCTCACGCTAATGATCTGTTTGATTTGTGTAATTTGTTATCTGTGGGTTCAGTATTTTACTGTCCCTTTTTACTGGTCTTTTAGATGTGAATGAAGACAAGCTATGGTTATCGAACTGGAATGGCTATTTTGTAATATAGAAATACTGGCCTAAGAGCTGTATTTATTTGGGCTTGTCAAGAACAATTGCTTATGTTCAGTCTGAACATTTCTGGTGAGTTGGAAAAGGTCACATAGTGCTACTTGAAAGGACCATAGCTAGAAGTCATCAAAGGACAGTCTGAAACCTTTCAGTGTGGAGATTTGGAACAAGTTTGGAAAAAGCATGCAGCTTTGTGATTTATACAATGGTACGGACATGGAGCCTTTGTTTAGGGATAGGATTTTGTACTCTGGAAAGGGGCTGCATTTTGCCCCAGCTAAGTTAGTTTTACTGACAAGGAGGAGTAGGAGGCATTTAGAAATCTTGAAAAACTGAGTTTGTAATGGGATGGACTCACTTTCTGGAATGTACTTCTCAGTGGTTTTGCTGCCTCCAAAGTTCAGTAGCTGACAAAGGGCACTGAGAATAAAAGCACTGTGATTTAGAAATGCCTATGTGAAGCCTGCAGTGCTTGCTTTTTCACCACACTGCCATCGTCAAGCATGTGAAGTAACAATTGCGGTGTTACTGGGGTGCACTGGGAAAGCCTACTTAGGTACTTGGAAAGGATGTCAAGGCTAAGACAGAGTTCAAGTTTAAAGCGTTTGAGATGGTGAATCACCATGTCCAAAGGAAAGGCTTCAGATCACTATATATCTCAGAACTGCAGTGCTAAGAGCAGTGCCTATGCCCAAATTCAGCTGGTTTAAGAGCCTATAGGAGCCAAAGGTAAAAGACCATCTTCACGGTAATGGTATAATTACAGCAGATTATCTGGGTAAGTAAGTTAATAACAAGCTCCATTAATCATTGGGTGATCCAGCTCATTTGTAAGAGATTGTGGGGGAGCAGTGGGAGAAGAATTGTGTTTGAATTGTTCTTTGTTGGAGTTCAACTCTTTTGCCAGAATGGCTTGGAATAGCAAACGCCAGGCCTCTCTGCAGTTGAGATGTGGTGCTAGCTCTCTGTTGCTGGAATCAAGCTTCTACTTTGTGACAGCTGCTCTATTTTCCTTTAAACATACAACACACATTTGTTTTGACGTTATTCAGCAGCCAGTGTTTAAGCTCTCTGTGGTTAAAAAGAATAAAGAAAATGTGTGTAATTAGGAAGCTGGGAAAGCTGCTATATGTTATGAGAAAGAAAGAAAAGAGCGCTTTTACGACCACAGTTGAGGGTCTTGCCAAAATTATCTGAATATGGCTACTGATTGCTTAATATTTTCTGTCAAAGAAGCTTAGTAAAGAAAATTATCTCTAACAACTAGTGTGTGCATTGTAAGAGAAAGGACTCTAGCCTTTTAGGTTTTAGAAGTGATGGAATACGTTCCTTTAAACTTTCTTACTAGAGTAGCGTTATACATTCTGTATACTTCTAGCTCGTGTATTTGTCAAGTAATCTTACCTTGTTCGAGCTGTAGAGTCTCACCTGGAGCTTAATTCAAAAAGTGTTTTGCTGCCGACAGATCTGAAGGCAGGAAGAGACTCAAGTCCTGTTTAAAAATTGAAGGCTTTAATACACGCTGATGACATTTTGTCTGAGTGACAGATTTCTAATTGGAAACCTTTACTCCTGCAGATGATTTAGAGCTCACAGTATTTCATTTTCTGAACCTGGCATTGCAGCACTTTATAAGCCCCTCAGCAAGTAGCTGTTCACAGTTAATATAACTGGTGACACTTATCTGTTGTGTTCTGAAGTTCAAGTGTCCATGGGAAAGTGATTTTGTAATTCAAAGATAGAAGGTTGAATTTAATGAGACAAGGTCATGAACATTGCATATCTTCCTGATGGAAAACAAAGTTGATAGAAAGTAGCTTTTAAAGTGAACTCTCCATGAAAGCAAAGGTAGTTGTTGTACCTCTTCCTAGCTGCTTCCCCATTCCCCCCCTCCTTTCAATATTATCTATTTCTCAAAATAACAGCAAATACACAATCTTCCCTGATATTTGCTGCAGTGTTTCTGTCCTAGAACTCTCCGTTCTTTCAACCCTGAGTTAGAGACTATATAAACAGGACAAACCAGTCTTGTACTCTGATAAAAGAACATGAGTGTACCAATAATGCCTCCTGAGCAGAGTACTGAAAAGAGCAAAAGTATATGCAACTTTTGCTGGGAACAGAAAATAGAGACTAGTAGGGGAGGGGGGAAAAGGGGTAGGGGGAGGCTGGTTTGGGGGAGAGCATATTTAAGATGGAAGACTGGGTGAATTATTATCATCATCTGTACATGGATAAAGTAACTGGTCATTCTAAAATGTTTCATTTCCTGTTTAAGTATAAATTCTCTGGACAATTTATCAAGGCACTGCTTGTAGCTGTGGAAATACATTTTTTTTTCCTGACACTTATGCAGCAAAATAGAACCATAGCTGGACAGTTCTTTGGCCCTTTGAACTGGGCTTAACACTGGAGCTAACGTTATGATTAGATGTTTTGCTGGTAAATTTTGTCTTTAAATGACTTAATTTATGAATTGTTTCATAGGACCAACATATACTGATGACAAAGGAAAAGGGGGTACAAGTGCATTTGGAACAACTTCAGGAGGCCCCCGTTCATAAAACTATCTAGATAAGGAACTTGGTGAGGGTCCTGTCCTTTTGTAAGCAATCAGTTTGTCTTTAAATGGTGAGAAAACTGCATTCCTCAATGCAGAGCACAACAGGATCTCACTGGGTGACTGTAAATCTTAAGATATGCAAATAGAGATGTCTAATGGGCATGGCTTTATGTCAGTGGGTGCCATTATTTCAGTTTGACAAGGCTATATCAATATATATCAAATTGCAAGGTGGGAAAGAACTTAGAGGTAAAAGCAAAGTTACTTTATCTTCTGTGCTGTTTGAACTTGGGTTAACTTAAACACAGTGAACTCACATTAAAAATAGACTTAAATGCAATTAGGTATGCTCTAAATGAATTTACTTTCTGTCGGTATGAATAGATACAAAAAAGCTATTAAAAAAATCTATATATTCCAGCTTCCCTGGTTTCCTTGGATTTATGTACACTTACCGTAATTTGAAAAAGACAATGAACCATAAATTTTCTATTCATACTCAGGTTAGCAATAGAACATGTGTATCATGCTAGTGGGAAAACAATTGGGCTACTTGAAGGTACTGTCAAGTGCAGAAAATAAACACACTGAAGAAGAAAAGCCTTCTTTTCCTGCCTACTCCCTACTGCACTTTTAAATCTCTTCAGGTGATCCTTCAGGTGACTCTTCCTTTGTTTGTTACCTTAGGTGGAATCAACCCCTCCCCTCCAGGCTAGTTGAGGTAGCAGTTAACCATATTCTGCTGGTAAACGAATAGCTTATCCAGGACTTGTACGCATGGGAATGAAAGATGGGTGTACAGATGGAAGCTGATATCTGTATGGCCTCTAATAATAGGTTCTGACAAGTTAGTTCAGTTCCTCTCTAGTTACAGTTTGTCAAGGAAATTGTAGTAAGAGCAATATTTTTTCTGGCAAAGATGCTGCTGTAGAATGTGTAGAATTTCCAAAGTTACAAAGGCACATTTGGCTGACTAAACTTGAACATAACTCTAAGGAAGAAATGAGCAACGGGCAATCTGCTGTCCCCAAAGAGACAGAGTTTGGAAATATTAGAAACCGTGTAACAGCAACAGCATGACAACAACAAGGCACTTACCTGCCTGCACTTCCTGTGTCACCTTCATTAGTGTTACTGATTGTGGCCTGTGTGCAGCTATAGGAGACGGTATTGCTGGGTTTTCAGTGGTAATACACTATGTAGGAGGAAGATACAGAAAAAAGAACTTTAAAAGAAGTTTAGAAATAGCAATTGACCCATTTTACTTATAGACTTGTAGCCGAGCAATACTCAGTTTGCTTTCAGTTCCCTGTGAATGTATGTGCATCCCAAACCAAAATGGAACCAGCCTCAGAAAATAAAAACATACTTCACTGCACTGGCTTTAATCTTTAGTTGTTTTTGTAAGGTTAATAGAAAATACAAACCATACAAAATCAAAAGTCCTATGCAGAGGCAGTGAGTAGGCTTTCTTCATTTGTCTACAAGGGGGAAAGCCATCTTTCTTCATTTAGGCTTGGTTTTGAGTCTTGGCCTGAAGCTGCAGCCAAGTCTTTTTACCTCACATCTAGACTTAGACAGGAGCAGTTCTCTGATGTGCATCTGAAGGCACGAGTTTTGCAGCAGGGAGTATTGCTTGAGTGCCATGATGGGTCACTTGGCCTTAGCTATGCTGGTGATTTTATTTTTGCACAATGTAAGATGGAGATGATAAATGTATGGTGATAAGACCAAATGCCTCACTGTGATCAGTGCCAACATTTGTATTTTACACTGTTGCCTCTCTATTCCATCCCTGTCCTACTGACTTGAGTAGAAAAATGTTATTTTCTTTGGGAATTTCCATGGTTCAGCAATGTCAATATTTTGCGTGTGAGGGGTGCTTTAGCATCAATGGAAAATAGACTCTAGAGGGATTTAAATCTAAAACCACAATATCCTGGAATCTGGTTCATGAAACCACCCATTTGAAGAGCTATTCATGGAAGAAAATTAATATGGAAGTTTGGAAGAAAATAGAAGAAATTGCCCCTATTTTCTTTCCCCCTGAGGAACTCTGAGCTCCTTGCTGGCAGCCGCTGCTGACTGCCAGCACAAAAGCTGCTGCTCTTTTTTTCTTCAGCCTTTTTCTTTTTTCTCCTCTGTGTGTGGGTGATTTGCTCAAGTTTCGAGCAGGGTTTACAGCATGGATGGAGGGAAGTGTGCATCAGAAGAAAATAAAGGAAACAGAAAGAAACTTAAGTCACAGCTAAGAGATAAGGAGGGAGGAAGCAACTGGGGGAAAAAGTAAATGGAAGTAGTAGTAGTTGAATTGACAGAATTGAAAAGCAATGCAGAGGTACCAGTGATTAGTGGATGGGAAGAAAACCTGTCTCAGGATGCTTGGCTGGCTGAATGTTTTTGTGAGAGAAAACCTATCAAGCCTATTAGAAATACTCAAGAGATGGGAGAGAGTGACAGATCTGCCCTTCTGTACTCTAGTGTGAGGTAAGCATGCAAATGGGACTGCCAGGAAAACCTGACGTTGGAGTTTAGTGTCTTAATGGAGCTGCCTGCCCCTGGCACAGAGTTGTGTGTAATACAATAGTTGTCAGTGGTAAAGTGATTTTCTTGCTCTCCCCTTCCCTGCTTCTTGTTTCAGTTTTTGAGCACTGAGCCAAACTCTTACATTTCTCAATTTCAGGAATATGATGATACTCTAACAAAGACCAGACTTTGTCCCTGGTATTTAAACTTGTGGTATTGATTTAACCTTGATGCTACAGAGAAGCATCAATTTTGCTCTCTCCTTCCCAGTGTGTATACTTAAGCCTTGCACTGAGAGCTTTTAATTGTCCCTAGGGCTTTGGGAATGCAGCTGGCAGTGGCTGCCTAGGGAATTGCTACATCCTTCTTGCCAGGGACGTGTTTCATTCCTATGCCTCCTTTCCAGTATCAGAACTGCATTGGCTGTTGGAGGGTGACTGGTACACCTATGGGGTACCTCTTGCCAAAGGCTCTGAAACTGGGATCCTCAAGCTGGAAGGAGAAATTTCAGCAAACCTTTATTGAAAGTAGAGCTAAATACTTACAGGTTCACAAATAAAATACATAAACCTATAGTGCTAATGTTTTTAATAGGATTTCAAATTAAATGATTATGAAGTATTAAATACACTATCCTTTAAAAAAATAATAATTTCTGCCATGGTTTCTTTCAAAACTTCATGTTTGCAAATGCTGGCACTAGTGGTACAGGGGAGAGAAGTGCCAACTTGAGCTAATTTTATGAGCACAAAGGACTGGGATTTGAGAGGTAACAGAAGAAGGGAGGTAGGGAACACCCAGAAGAAATTACTCAATCCATTGCACAAAAGAATGCCGTGGAAAACTTCTGTTTATAGTTTTATAGTATGTGCCTTTTGGGTAGATAGGATTGCCGTTGCTTCGCAAATAATAATTCTGTTTCTTTGCAAATGTGTGTCTGTTCATTTACACTGGCAGAGTGCTTCCAAGCCAGGAGCCATTGATCTGAGCTCTGTTGTGCAAGCCTGCCTTCTTTCTAGAGTTTTCAACTTACTATATATATAGCTTATTTTTGTGGAAAAATACTTAACTTTGTGGAAAGCTATTTGCTGATTGTCAGAATTCTTAATGCCATTTGAAATGTATTAATGCTATAGATCTTTGCCATATACATGGTAGTTTACAAGTAAGTGATGGGTTCAGACATGCATAAGTAGCAGTGTAGACAACCAATAGTTCAAATATTGGTAATTACTGAAGTGTTTCCTATGTGATAATTGTAGACCGTACAGAGATGTCCTAAACTGTATTTGTGCCTTAAGGAATAAGGATAGTTCTACACTGTGGATGAATTGCTTAAGAAAATACTCACTGCCATTATTTATGGAAGTAAATAAGGGAAGCCTTTGCTGTGCTAGAAGAAACACAAGGACAAAATACTGCTTGAAAAGAAGGCATTAAGTAATAATAATGCTATAGTAGTTAGTTTAGCTGCTGTCAGCTGTTTATGACTAGAATCTGAAATTAAACAGAGCTTTGAATTTTGGCAGCATTGAGTCTTGTGTGCTTCTCTGATGAGTCTCTCGAGCTAGACTCTTAAGAAGTATTTACATGCCTAGAGATTTAGATAAGCACTTGGTGGGGCTTTCAAAAGCATCCAGGTCTCTAATACCTCTTGGGCTCTTGAGGTGATAAAGGGTGAGTGTGTGCATGTACATGTGCATGCATATAATAACTGTTGATTAATTCTATTCTTTTAAAGCAAAATTATAGTCAGCTTAATAGGAAGCAGCATTCCATCCCAGCCTGCTTGAGCTCCTGAGTTATTTTACTTTTTTGGTTGTATCTTCATTTTCTATAATTTTTTTTGTTTATTCTTGTTTTCCCTCACTTGCTTATATTTATGAGGCAAAGGGGAATCTTGCTGATCCTTGTATCTTCTGACTTGCATGGAACCTTTGACACATACCAGCAGGTTTAATGGCATGTTGTTGTGTGTCATATTTATTGCTAAGACATCAATTTTGCGGATTGCAGCTTAGCGTGGTTCTGTTGCGGAGCTCTGAAGGATCTGTATTTAAGAGAAAAAAAGAAAAAAGCTAGAAGTGACTGAAGAGAAAGGGTAAAAGTGACTGAACTAGGGAACAGCTTGTAAAATACTGCCCTTGTTTCTGCTGATTGTCCATTAACCTCCCAAACAGCCCAAGGAAGCAAGTATATTTACTTGCATAATCTGTATTTAACACTTTGTTTGCTGATGTATTTTGAAATGTTGCTTCACCTTACCTGCATGTGATGTAATTTATGATCGTTATGGAGGTTCTCAACTTTGTTAATACTCCTGTGGAAAGCTACTTGTGCTGAATCAGGACCACAGCTGGGTGTTGTAGTACCCTGTGGTTTTCTTCAAATTTTGTTTTAGCAGAGTTTATTCAGTTAGGATCTATTATTGGAAAAAACAGGAAAAAAAAAAAAAGGTGGGTCTTGTAATTGCAGAGTCAAACTTGTGTAGGTATAAAATGAGCTATTACCTGTGCCTTGGTTTAGGTACAGTTTCCGGTAGCTTTGATGGAATGTTTTATGAAGTTTGGGTTTGAGACAAAAGTGTTCAACTGGACAACAAAAGTGTTCAACAAGTGGTTTACTCAATTCCTAACTGGGGTCAGAAGTGTCTCATATAATCTTGAGCAGACTGTTCAACATTCTGCTAACCAAATAATTGCATATTTGGACCAAATGCAGATTTTTTTGTCAATATTTTCCCTTTTGTAAGTTTACAGATATTTAGGAATTAGAGCAATCCATGGTTGCATACATCAGCAGGTAATCAATATAATTTTGCAGATTTTAAGTGCTATCACTCAGAATTTGAAACATCTAATCATATCAGTTTGAACATGGAAAATGGGTATAAGTACTCTTCATTTCATTTTTCTAACAGGCTGTCTCCAACAAAAATATCTTTCTTGCACAGATTGTGCACTCATTGCTGACAAAATCTGAAATTACATTCTTAAAGTTCAGTGATTTTGCAGTACTTGACAACTCACAGTTTGTCACCCATAAGCATAACTTTCACTTGCTTTGCCTGTTCAGAAATACATATAGAATACTTATGAAGACATCGTTCTTGAGGGCAAAGAGGTCTGTGATTCTGGCCTTCTAATTTCAGAGTTACCACTTGTATACTGTGTGGCCAAGGACAAGTGAGTTTAACCCAAATTCAGTCAAGTATTTAGGTTTTCAGTTTCCCTCCTAAATGACTGGTGAATTAGCAGCTTGGATGTGTGGTTCAATCTGTACCAATTTGTTCGTCGCTTTTCCTGCAGCGTCAAAAGCAATAGCAGTTGCTAACAACTAACTCTTGCTGAGTGCAGAAAGTCTGGAATGCAGACCTGAAACAAGCAATTATCAGCAGCACAAGGACTTTTTTTTCCATGAGAGACTCGAGACCTTTGGATTGTCAAACTGTCCATTCCATACTGAAAGGAAATTATGCTGAAATATGTTAAGGACTTCAAAAGAGCATGCTTGTTCAGAGGAAGAGACAGCCTCATTCTCACTATGCAGACTTCTCTGTAAGTCTAGATTTACACAGTCTATATTTACACATACTTTGGCTGGATTTTGTTAATAGCGTTAATTTAAAAGGCTGCCGGATCATGTACAGGCTGGATCAGCTGGGTACCGGATTTTGAGTGTTGACTAAGGAACAGCAAATGCCCAGCATTCCTGACCCTACTTAGAATTCACTTTCTGGAGCAGGCTTCTTGCAGAAGAACTCTATGGAGTAGTAGAGCTGTAATTTAATATCTGATGTTTCCATTACTACATTAATGCAACAAAACCCTAAATTATGGCAAAAAATACATATAAGAAATATATTAGAGCATAGAAATCATATGGGGTAAATTCAGAATGTTGCTGTCAAAGAAGGGAGGTGGGGTTTGGTTTTTGGTTTTGGCTGTTTGGTGGTGGTGGGTTTTTTCCCCGACAGATATAGCAAATAACAAATTGCATCATAAATAATATTTCACTAGATGCTGTTGTTGACTTTTGTAAACTGCAGGACCATGACTTGCACATTGTCCTGTTTTTCATAGGTGGCTTGTTTAATGCCATACACTTCATCTTACCTTGTCAGCTGCAGATCTTCTCTTAGAGCATGAGGTGTTGCTGCTTCATTTGCTGCTTACTTTAGAGATCAAGAGTTTCTAAAGCACATACACAGAATGTCACAGGTCTGTCAAGACCTTTGATTACTTGTATCTGTTCCACTTGCATCTGTTTGGTTTGGTTTGTTTTGTTTTTTTGCAAAAAGAATTGCAAAGGTGCAAGGAATTTACAGAAATGATGCAACACCCACATTGTTGTGTGGCAGATCTTAATGGAAAGCAGTCATTAGCTTGTCAAAATGGTGTGCCCTTCTCTTTTTTGAAAAATTTCTGTGGTGCTGATACTCCCAAATGGCAGAATCTTTTGTTTAAACTAAGCAAGATTATACAGGTTGTTCAGCTAATCACACTCTTCAGATTTTTTTCTTTCATGTGTACGTCCTTCCTGAAGAACAGAAGGCACTTGTCAACCAGTGACCCTGTTTGTCATGTTTTTGGGTTCTGTGCCTTTTCCTTTCTTCTATGTGGTTTCCTAAGCAAAGGCTGCTATATTGTTTAGATACATTTTGACATATACCTAAGGTCTTTAGCAGTCCTTATTCATACAAATTGACTTAAGTTAGGAGACATCACACTAGGTTGTACAGAAGAATATACATAATTCAATGGTGGAAATTCTTGTCTGCATAGTTATGAGTCTGTAACACCATTAATTTGAAAGCAGAACCTCTGGTTGATCAGTTGGTGAGTTTTAGCTGACAGACATCTTGGATTGTCTCTGTGAGGCATCGTGATTGCCTGCTGAAACTCCTACATCAGCAGGGAGTTCTGTCATTGCTCAAATGTTCCTAGATGTACCAGTGCTTGTGAGGGCTTTCTTGATCCCAGAATACATGGCTCACACTATTTGAGCTTCCTTTCTAAATAAAACTAAGCTGCCACTTCTGAACCTTTGCCAGAACTGTGCTCAACAGCTGTGGCTGTTCATTGATTCAGAGTGATAGCAGCAGACCTTGCGTTCCATGATGTGAATTGGTTTCTTTTTCTTTATAAGCATATGGGGAGTTTTGATGGACTGGGTTCATTCTTGTTGATGCTGGCAGCTGTAGAGTTGACTGTAGTGGTCTCAGCTGATTGCCTGGCTGGACTTCTCTATGCTTTGAGTCATGCTCAGCTGTGAAATACTCATTCCACATTAGAAGGTAGGTATTATAGTAATGCTTTATGTATATCTGCATGAGACCCATTAACATGCGTGAAGCTGACTTAATATTCCACCAGCTGCTCACAGAACATCACCATGTGGGAAGTACACATATGGGGACACACTCCGATCCCTTCTTCCCTGGCAAGTTGCATTGCAAACATATTTCTCTTCTGTTCCTCTTTATCTTGCGTATCCTTTTATAACTCAGTTCATCTGTCTTCCTAAAATAATCTACTGTGATCCTGTTGCTCCTGTTTGCCTGAGAAGTTACAAGTAATGAAATAAAGCGTTCATAAATATTAGTGAGATAGGAGTGTTCTTCATGAATATAAACACTTTGGCTGTACTTTCATGCTTTTCTTTAACTTTGTATAATTTAGAGATCTATTGGTAGAAAAAAGTATGTTCTGCTTCTTGGGAAACAGGCCCTTGAGCTTCCTGGTGTCCTTTAAATGGCCTGGAAGGTTTTTTTTGTTATACAGATGGAATTTCCTAGGTAAGTCTGGGCTCTGAAAATGAAATGGGGCTCAGTTTTTATTTTTCATGGTTTTAAGGTGTATGAATGTTTCAATATATTGAAACTCCTTGAAACATATATTCAAACATATATTGAAACATACATTCAAACTCCTTCATATTTGTAAAAAATAGAAGTCTTTGATGTCTTGATTTCTGTTGGCTGCTGGGACAAGATCTGCTGTTGGGCCTATCAGAAATCCCTGAAGGAAGTTTAGATGTAGGGCATACCCTTTCTTTATTCAAGGTAGTGTGCGCATAGTAATGAGTTGTCTTTGTAGTACAGTCACATCCTACAGTTCATATTTTATATTTCTACTTTAAATATCTGGGAATAGAGATATGAAACACGAGGATGTGAATTCCTATGGCCATAGATGTAGTGTTCTGGAGTTGTGGTTCAGCTGTTTGTGATGAATAACGAATTACAAGAAACTTATCCAATTGTATGCAACACTTCTTTGTCTCCCTGCATCTCTATAAAAATGCACTCTGCCACAGGTACTACCAGAATGCAGTTTGATTTTTGTATCCACAATATGATTATAATATTTAATCAGTTTTAATGTCTCACATGAATTCCAAAATATTGTATTACATTTTATCATTAGGTATACACTGTGAGCAAAACAGAAAGCTTCACTTCTTAAAGACCCATGTACAAGTGTTGTTGAATTCAGAAGTATTTTATAGCGCTCACGTAGCCATGAGAGCCATAACAAGTATTTGATTTTAAAGGCATAGCTCCATGCACTCCATAATTTTGGTTAAATACCAGTAGGACCAATAAAGCTGGTTGATTTTTTTTATTTATTTATTTATTTTTATTTTCTTTTCAAAGCCCCCAGTTGTCTCTGCTGTCAGAAATCTTTTTTAGTGTTTCCCCAAGTGCTTTGGAGAAATCCGTGCTACTGCTAGCTGAATGTTTAGTGGAAGAAAGAGTTATAAAATATTCCATGTAAAGGTGATGACCCTTTGAGCTTGATACTGTGAGGTCTTGATCCAGCAAAGCATTTAAGCACCTACTGAAGTATGAACTTAAATAGTTTGCTGGAGGTAAGCCAAAGTGTTCCATATTTGCAAGACTGAAACAAACTTTGTAGTAGACCCTGTATTTATTTTTGGGGCAGAATAAACCCTTTTTACTTTCAATTACATCAGAGCAAGAATGTTTGAGTTTTCTTTGAAAACACAACGTATTGAGGCAACCAAAGAGTTCTTGCCATCATTTAGTGTTTAACCTCTAAAATTAAAGGCTTGGATTTTCTCCAGTGTTAGCATGGTATGAATTGTGTCAATATAATTATAAGAACAGCTTCAAGTACTGGCACATGTTTATAATTTGACTTTTTTCCGTCACTGTTGATTTTTTTCAAGGAGTTTGAGAAAAATCTATATTTAGGTATATATTACCCATTTTGATTTGCAGATGATTTTCCACTTCTGCTAGCTCTGATATCTTTGTCTCTGCATGGCCCTGGGCCCCTTCATGGGACATCTTTAGTGCGGGAAGAGAGACCTGAGGATGCTGCCATTCTCATACCTGATTGGTTTCAGCGTCCTCTGCAGCTCTTCTGAGGACCAAGTGCTGTGTTTCTTTAGTCTTTGTTTAGATCTGCATGTTTGAAAATGTGCATCTTAGTTTAGTTTCTCAGTGTGAGGCACTTTTCATTCTGAGCACTCAGACTTTCAGTAGATCTCTAGAAGTAGATCTCTAGAAGACACAAGGGTATGTATAAGCTGCCCATTCCTTTTGAATGGTCAATAATGCAGAATATGCTTTTTTTCAAGAATATTTTTTCTATCACAGTGGCAAACTTTGTGCCAATGACTTTGCCAGTGTTTACTCCTTTATGTTATTAAAAATGTGCTAAGTTGAAAGGCATTGAGTAAACTGTGCTGTAGGTTTAAGTTCTTGGTAGTCTGTGCTGCATGAACTAGTAGTAACCTTCTTCTTGAGTGTGGGAATTAGCAATCTATATGAAGTATAGCAGTCAGGAAAAAGGAAAAAAGAGGTAATATGCAGGAAGGGAGAAAGAGAGACAGAAAGGGGATAGCAAGACAGTCTGCAAAGCTCTCCAATACTAAGATATGCATTACAAGAGCCTGTAGCAGCCCTCACAG
>JBCJKH010012618.1:0-22969 GCA_039877255.1 Loriculus beryllinus
GGTAGCAGCAGTGATTTGTGTTATACCTTAGTTACTAAACTGTTCTTATCTCAACCTGTGGGAGTTGCATTCTTCTGATTCTCCCCCCCATCCCTCCAGGAGCAAGAAAGGGGGGGGGGGCAAGGAAGTGGGGGGGAGGGGGGGGAAGAGAGAGACTCCGTGGGTGACTGGTTTTAGACCACGACAATGATTTATTCCATTGGCACTTCAGCCCCCATAGGTTTCAAAATTGCTTCTATTTGAAAGCAAGTGTTGGAATAATTACTTTATTTATCATATCATTTTGGAAGCTTGCACTGTGTCTTGGTCTCTTGGATACAAAACCATGCAAGCAGCAATTGCATGCGGTAGCATTTCTAGCAGACAGAAGACTAGGCTAAAGACTGACTTTACTGAGAAATACATCACAGGTGTAAAACCTTGCATTACAGCTAACAGTACGTATTTTTCAAAGACCTAACTTCAGCATGCCAAAATGAACAGAATTAATGCTCATGTCTGTAACGGTATCAAAGGATCTACTCCATCACTTTCTTACTGACTAGAATAAAACTTCTCCTTTCTTACTGACTAGAATATAAAGCTTCTGCATTTAGACTGACAGCATTTTACAGATATTAACTTTCTAGAAAAAAACACTTGCATGTCCTTTTCAGTTCTGCTTTTCTTTTATTGTTCTGATTATCAAGTTTTCTGATGTTTTCCATTTCAAAACTTCTCCAGAATGTACTCAACCAGAATACATTAGAATGCACATGTAAATCAGTATAAAAAATTTATACAGATACGAAAACACTTTGTGTACTCTACAGACAGTCAATTATGTATGATTCAGCTTCAGTTAAAAAGAAAAGGGATACTGTATGTAGCTGATGTCATATTGCTTGTTAAAGCTAAGGCTTAGTCTTGTTTTGCCCTACAAATTGCCAGGCAGTGGCTGTGGGATTACATTGGCAATGCAGCCTGACACAGAGCTACTTCACTCTAACGCAATTTTTTGCCCCAGAAGGATGCTACTGAAAGGTACTACCAGTGTGATTATTCAATCTCGAGAGAAACATGTCAAATAGTGCCGCTGCAATTAAATAAAGATGGAGAAAAGGATCTTCAAAACAGCACGAGAGATATAAATAAGGATATCAGGCAAATGAAAAAAATAGGTGGGTTAAGACTAATAAGATCAAATCAAGTCACTGCTTCAGAGACACATGCTTCTCTTGCTAAAGAATGTGCCGGAAAACTGTTCTTCTCCCAAATACTGCTGTACACTATAGTTGACAAATAATCACTTTTTTAGGTTGCAACAATTATATACACAGCTAAGCTGGAAAATTATTGAGGGTGATGCTTTCAAAGGCAGATTTTATTCTATTTTCAGACAAGTTTCCTCTTTCATGTGTAAAATTTTGAACCTTGGTTTTACAGAGGTGACTCCTTTTTGCTTCCAAACCTGTGAAGCATCTACATCTACAGATAAGCAACAGCAAAAATAAATGCTCAGGTGAGTGAGAACTCTAGGTCTTGACCTTTTTGGCTGCAAACTTTATCTCATTTAAAAGATAAAACTGGCATTTAAATATAACCACAAATCCATCTGAACATACAGAAATCCACAGAAAAATGGAGAAGTATCTCGATGTATTCTGGGCATGTGTCTCTTGAAAACGTTTTCAAAGACTGGTAAGCAAGTCTTATATATCCAACAGTGCCACTGCTGATACCCTAGCTTTGGGAATGGTATTTGCTAGTATAAGCCTTGTCTACTTTCTGAGTGGCATTCTCTCTGCAATAAATACTGAACCAGACTGAGCTTTCACATCTTGATAACTTATAATGAATTACAGTATATAATTCACATTGAATTACAGAAGGCACACAGGGCTTATTCCAAACTGATTTTGATGGCTTGTTAAAACTGGTCGCTGAATGTGTCAAGTATTTTCTGCAATACTTGACGATAAGATGAAATTGGCACCACTGAAAATGATGCCCCTTCATATACTTTGGATTGTATGTCTCACCAAAGAGTATTTTCAGCTCTCAGTCTAGCCAGCTGACTAGTGCAGATTGTAGAGGAGTACTTATTGACCTCATGATACATTTTTAAACAGGTAGGCCATGTCTGAAAAAGCCTTCATTTACTTCACTTGTCAAAGGGAGATTAATAGAACTGATGTTTGTGAAAGCAAAGATAAAGCTGAAAGAGAAATAGAACAAAATATGCGTCGGCAAACTAGAGTGTGACAAATGTATTTCTTCTTCCATACTGTATCTTTTTTGTTCAGAACTACAGATTTAAGTAAGATTTTGTCTATAACCTCATAAACATAAGGACCTCTGACAAATCCTTTAATTTGGTGTGCCTGGAGTTTGGACTTTCTGCTGGAAGAGACAGGATATCAGAAAGAATTGTCCAGAAACAACAGTTGAATTTCTCAGAATGAGTTTTGATACTCAAAGCTGCTACTAACTTGTAGGTGAGTGACAGCAAAGTAGGAAGAGAGAATTAGCAGCATTTTCTTTAAAGCAGTTACTGCATAGCCTAGTAAAATATTAACCTAGCGTATTAGTTTGTTTATTTTAAAACAGGATTGACAAATCTAAGTAGTCTGTAGTAATACAAATCAATCAATAGAAAAGATTGAAGTTCAAGTTTAGCAGAAAATGGAAATGCTATTTCTACCCTGAAAACATTTTGAAGTGTTTCCACTTGTCGCTGTGAAGTGGAAACTTCAGCATCAGAGTGCTTGCTGATGAATGAAATAAAGAAGTCATGGCCCCTGACAATAAGGAATGTGCAATCTAAAGGCCAGCTCTTCTACGTAGAACTGAAGTATCTTTATAGGCTAAATATAAAACTGGTTTTGAGTTATATTTTGATCACAAATAGGAGTATTCACTTGCATAAAGTTGGCATTGTATGGATGCTTTTACAACAAATACCTGTTCCTACTGAAGTCAGCAAGATTAGATCTGGCACCTAAAATTTTCCCTGCAACACATGTACTTGCTCTTTCCCCATCTTTGAGGTACCTAACTTAAATATTACTGCTCTTGAAAGACACAAGAGCATTTTGAAAACCTCTTCTTTTTAAATTGGTATCCTTCAATGAACAAAGTATTTTGTATCCTTTATGTTTATAAAATCATTAAATAGAGATGTTTTCATAAATAATAAATTATTTCTATTTCATTAACAGATTAAATAAATTAATTAAAAACCACAATGGCTTTTACAAATGCATACATATTTTGCATAATCTCCTTGGATGTGTTTTAGCAAATTAATGAATGAACATTTATGGTTTCCTTTCAACTGTACCTCACAACTAATGTGCTTATCTGTAAAATGCAGCAGTGGGAAAATATAATTATCCCTTATGGCAATAGACAGAAAAAAGCTCTACACGGAGAAGCTAAGTGTCTGCTTACAAATTCTACTGCAGATGAATCTGAGTTCTGTTGTTCTGAGTTACAAGTTAGCCAGACATAAACCACTTCCAGACTGTGAATTCCATGTTTCCCCACAATTACGTCATTGGAGAGCACACAGTATCTGGAGCAGAATACCAGTTTAATACAATTCCATATAGTGATCATAACCAAAAACTTAAGCTTTTGGGCTAAGCATGAAGTGACTAAGCTTGGGTTGCTGCAGAAGACCACAAAAATAAAGCCCAGGTTTATGGCAAGTTAGAGCAAACAAGTGATGCAGGACTTCCAGTTCCCAAACTCCTAGCACAATTCTCAGAACAGTGTTACTTACCAATAACTTTATAGAGAGTTTAAAGATCTTAATCTCATTTGATTTGGGCTATATAAGAGTGGTTCCTACTGGAACTTGGAACTTTTGTTTAGTGACACTTAGGAAATTGGCATTGACCCATGCTATTAAAAGGTGTGATCCAGCAGGGAACACTTTGATGCTGATTTCTTTTTCTTTTAAATACTATTTATTTTAAATTGATGTCTTTTAAACATCACAACATCTATCATATTTTTAATATATTCAATACGAATATACTACTGGAGTTGTATCTTGAGACATCTAATCTCACGCACTGAGTTTTTAAGAACAATTTGGCTTAATGAAATCTCTACTGAGAAATAAGCTGAGGAGCTCATAATGTGCCATTTTCCTAAATTGTTTTTTTTTTTTTCTTTTTTTTTAATACTGCAAGAAGAAAGAGAAGAGATTTCAATTTCCCTTGGCAGGCTTTGAGCATCTACCCTTTCATCATTCTTTTTCTTGATCTCTTTCTAGCTCTCTCCTCTACTGTACCACAAAAGCCTTCTATGTCCCAGAGCTGTTCCCTATCAGACACCACACAATTTATACTACTAGTATCTGAATTCAATGGGCAAACTGCACTGCAGTGCCATGCAAAAATAGATTATCAAATATTTTTTGTAAAGCATTGCCAGAAAGATTCTAAAAAGGCGTGATTACAAATTGTGATGGACATCTTAACATTAATTTTTAGTAAACATGGATCCCTTTGGTTATCTTACTGATATGCATTAGATGTACTAATTTTTCCTCCTTTGTAAACTTCTCCATAGTTGTTTCTACAGAAAGGAAAATCCTCATATTGATAATGAAACCTATTGCTGGACTGTGACAAAAGTCAATGCTTTACAGAGACAAAGAACAGGCACATGTTGTGTTTTATATGTGTTCACTTATAAAAGACTACACATGTACTTGCATACCTTCTGGGTAACCCTGCAGCTTCTAAATTCATCAGTTAGCTAAAAATGCTCTGTGTGGCTGGTCTAATCCTGCTTGCATTGCCCTAGAGAAAGTCCCAACCAATTGTGAAAAGATTTCAGGACAGGCATTGTTATTTCAACCTTAAATATATACATACGAATAAAAGCTGTGTCATACATTTTTCATCTGAGGTGTTTCTTCTTTATTCCAGACATAGCACACAGCTAGAGGGATAAATACCCTTAAAACAAACAATATTATAATCTCTCTATTAAAATAGATCCTTCTGTGCTTCATATCCTTAATTATCAGCAGTTTCCTACTAGGTAAATGTCCTTCTCATTGACAATAAATCACCCTGTTCTTTAGAAAAAGTCAAAATGAGCAGATACATCTTATTCTGTATCCTGAAACTAGTTGAAATTTGACAAATCATGACAGTGGAGTGGGGTGGGGAATCTAAATCAAAGGCCCAATGACAATATCTAGACATTCACCAATGCCAAGAATACAGCTTAGGGGAGTGACCACAGCAAAAGTATCTGCATTATCATTTATTGCTAATAAGACATAATAGGACAAATATTTTCAAAGATAAACTACTGCAGGCATACTTGCATTGTTGTAGGCTAGAAATACCTCACATTTCCATCAAGATAAGAAAGGGTAATTTCTATCTCTGTTGATCACAAATCACTTTTTCATTCCAGCTTTTCAAGGTAACTGTTTTCTACTAGTTAGATCTTCCAAACCTTTCCTGAAAACCTCATAGTCTGATCTGGCAATGGCATAACTTATCTAGCAGAAGGTGTTCCTTCCTATTGTTTGAAGTACTTGAAATTCTCTTTGAGAGACCTATGTGTGTGCTTCTGTCTTTGGATTCATCCAACTTTTTCTTCACTGTCAGCCTGGCAACAGTGAACAAGCAAGGATCCTTTTCTGTGGCCCAAGAAATGGCTGACCATTTTTGTTTGCCTTGAGAAAGCTCTATATCACTAGCTTTTAATTAAACCTTTCCCTTTATTAGAAACTGCTGCTTATCATTTGAAAGTAAAAAGCTGCTGTGATGTTTCTGTGTAGACACGATTATACAGCCAGTGTAGGTGTGAACAAACACACTAAGAAACACTGGAGTTTTTTTCTTTCAGAACAAGCTGAGCCAGTCAGATGCTTCTGTAGAGTTCCTGTGAGTTTTCCATGAAGCAGATAAATGATTCAAAATTAAAAATTACTGTTTGAGAACTTACGTTGTACATGGGACCACCATAATAAACAACGATCAGTACTACTCCCCTTGTGGCTCAGAAAAGTAGAAGCACTATAAAACTCATTTGTGAAAAGACCTGAGTACTCAGAACAGTTACTTTAAACTATGAAATTAAGTGTTTTACTACATCTTTATTAAAACCCATTAACACTCTGTGTTTGTTTCTATATATGCATATAGCTCTTGTGAGAATTTTCATTTTTTAGCTGAAACTTCCTATACTTCATGTGGAATATCACATCTTAAAAATAATTCTGCAGCATGCCACAGATTATCAGAAACCACTTTACAGTTCACACAGCACAAATTTAGCTCTGTCAATAACAGCACAGAATTTATATCACACAGATGTTTTATATTGTTTGATATGCAAAAAAAGAAGTACTTCCAAGACTGTAGATTACATTTTTAGCAAGATATTTGTGAAAACTTCTGAATGTAATGTCAGAACACTCTTGGCAGTGACCTGTACATCTGGTTGTACTTAGTATAAACTAATACCTCTTTAGCTGAAGAAAATAAACCAGGCCTTTTTAGAGAACCATGTCTCTTCTCAGAAAGGCATCACATACTCTTACTAAATAACCCTATAATCAAACAACTAAGAAATCATAAAATTTGACTTTTACATTTATGGACAGCCCCTAATCCATCCAAAGCATGACATAATTTGTTAGATTATTTTACCTATGACTGACAGATCACATTAGCATCTGATGGCAGCAGCTGGCTGATGCCAATAAATCCCATATGAATTCCTGTCATTCTCCTGGGAACGGCAGCATTAGAAGCCTCAGAAAGAGGTTAGGCAGAAGAACTGACCCAAAGAACTGAAGACTGAACAATTAACTTGAAGATGCATATTTGCACGTAAGTCCAGTACAGTTGAATTGTCCCACTTTATCCCATGACTAATAAAAATCTGAAGAGCTTAAAAGGTAATGCTGAAAAATATTTCACTGTGAAACAGTGGTATAAAAAGTCATATGCGGGCAAAACTATTCACTGAAGAAAAGAGAGCAAGCATGCTGGCACCAAATAAAAAACATAAATAAGAGAAAAAAAAAGAGAACAAAACAATCCTTTCAAATTAGTTTTCAAAGAAAGAAGAATATTTTATGTGAATTTAGTGTTCTAGAAAACCTGCAAATAATTTCAAATAATGGATTCTTCTGAAAATACCATCTGTCCTGGCAGGATCAGCAGGCATTTTTGTATCTAACTTTCTTACTATGACATTCTTTCCTTCCTTCCTGCACCCCCTATTTGTTTGCATTGCATCCAATTTCAGGATACAAATTAGCTAATTTGGTGGTTGAAACAAAGTTTGTGCATTGTATAATGATGAACATTTGAGAAAGTAGTTCAAAAACCTGGCATAAAGCAAATGACAGTAGGACATGGACATTAAATTCTCTTTTATGGCTTTACACTTGAAAAGCACAGCTTTTTTACCTTTGTGGCTATACTTAAATGGATGATACCCTGGAAAAGTTATGTTTCAAGATTATGAGAAATAAAGATTGCTAGACAGTCATGAAGAGCGAGACACTAAAACACGACCTCCTCTGATGTGTGGCAGGAATGTGACCATTGCTGGCACAGTGGTTTTGAAACCCTGCAGTGTCCTCAAGAACAGAGTGGACTTTTCCCAGTCTATGCATATATAGACAACTATAGCTGTCTATATGAGTATGTACAAAATGTTCCATTAGCTACAACAGCTGTGCCAGTTACATGGGCACTATTGAAAATGTCTCCGTTGTCAGGAATGACTTCTGAAGTACGTTATGGTAGCACTACCCTATCCTAAACGTATTATTGTTATTACCTTTTTGCATTTTCCTGTCTTTTTTCATAATCCCTCACATAATACAGTTTGTAATGTCATTCTCCTTTTCTAAGAAGCAGTTTTAGCACATTCAACCTCAAATTTCCAGAATAGCTTCCCATTTTGGGGTTGTAGCATGAATTCCCACCTTTGGAACTAGAGGAACATAAAGAGTAGGACACCTTTGCTAATCAGCAGCTAGAAAAGACACTAAATTCTTGGCTGAACAATCATTTACCCCTTTGTCAAATCATATACTCGGTGAACCATAAGTTATCCTATCTGTTAAGCAGTAAGGTCTCTGACAGTCATTCTGTTCAGACATGACATGGTCATTCTGTGTTGGATGATAGTAAAAGCAGAATAGCACACCCCCAAGAAGCAGATTTGACCCTTTGAAATATCATGTATGAGTAGTTTGTGTGGGCAATGTGAGTCATGCATGTTTCTGAACACAATTACTATTTGTACTGAAACTGATGACACAATTGCCCTCAATTTCAGTGGGTCGAAGATGGGAATCTCAAACTGCCATTCCTCCTGTCTTTAAAATTTTTGGGCTTAAGTAAAGAGAACCCTATGTATTAATGGATTTTTGAATGCTCTTACTATAATATACACATACTGGGGAGTAAAGCTGTCTAAAATGCTCTGCTTCAAAACACTTCCCTGCTTTGTTGGTTTTGCAGATTTTGCCAGCTTAAAATGCCACCTTAAATTTCTCAGCTTCAATATACATTTAATATTAGTGATTTAAGTACCTTATAAATATTTAAGAACTAGGAAAGAGTATTTCAACTACTATCTTGCACTAACATTTTCTTTCTCACTTTTTTCTCCGCAGTTGGAAATGGACTATTTTACTTTGAAGAACAAGACATAACTTTGTTAAGTCTAATAAATCAATGAGATAGCAAATTTGATATTTTTAAAACCTTATTTGAAACTGTTGATCCTGAAGAGAACAAAGATATGATTTTCTTCTTTTATACTGGAGGAAGTCCCTGGTGGGAGTCTCTATTAAAAATAATTTTTTTAATTGATATATTTTGATAGGATATTTTAGGTAAGAAATTCTATGGAGAAAATTATCTAGGTAACAAAGGAGTCTAAGAAGACTGAGAAGTGAAAGTGTCTTTTAATACCACAACTGAAGTGTTAGGTGTTTTTAAATTCCAATTTATTGTTTAAAATGTCCTCAGTTAATGGAAAACCTTGAAAAGAAACAGAATGCTTATGATTCTATGCTAAATTAATGGTGTTATCAACCTAACACTATTTGTGCCTTTAAAGATCTTGTCATAAAACTTTACTGCATTTTTATAATGAATCTTATTTTGTTCAGATTCTTCCCTTTCAATTTCCCTCAGGAAAATAATTTTCACGATGGGTCTCAAATAAAGGGAGTTAGGGTATGTAGGAGTGGAGTTGAAAGTACAAGAATTTGTAATTCTGAGGAAGTTTACATTATTGAATTGGCTTTATTTCAAGAAGAGCTGCACTTTTACAACAAAATTCGGTCTCCAGAAAAATGTGAAAGTAAAGAAAAAAGTCTATATTCATTTTAAAGCCAAATTTTGAGCTTGCTTATCTTTTGTAAAGGATGTGACTTCATGTCTTCCCATCATATGTTTTATAATCGTATTTGTAAAATATAGTGTAAACCCTTGGTGCTACATAAACAATAGTTAAAGAATACATGTAATAATATCTAACACTTCTATTATGATTTCAGTAGTTACTTGGAAACCTCCATAGAAAAAATCTGTGCAGAAACACAGTAGAGAAGGCACACAGATATTATATTTCCTTTTCTCCTATTTAGGCTCTATCAGAGGCTCTTCTCTTTCTCAGACCATAATAAATACCGTTAGCAGAAGAGTAATCCTGCTTGACAGAACTGTTGAATTTCTTTGATTTGCAGCATAGGTTGCATGTGTTTATAGTGAGTCTCTTGTGAGCCTGCCTGGTTTCCTTGTGCCTGACTCCAGACCCAGCCTGCAGCTGTGTACTGTCTGCTGGCAGCCGCCTAAGTCAGGCTGAGCCTCCTGAGCAGGGCTCAGAGCGCAGGCAGAATTGGTTTACATTCATCAGCAAAACGCTGTACTGGTGCATTGCCTCTTGGGGAACACCTGGAAGATAGCTTATATGTCATCCACAGCTTTGGTTTACAGGGTGTTACTTTGAAACGGTATTTCACAAGGCCAGTTCTAACCTTAAAACAATTTGGTTTTACAACTGGCGAAAAGGCTGAGCTCAACAAAAGCTTAACTCACGATGAAGCAGCCTGAGTTCACTTAAGACTGAAACATCTGAAAGCATGGTGATGGGCTATGCTCCCTTCTCAGGGAACCACACACTCAGGAAAAAAAGCAGCGTGCTAAGCCATACAGGCTGCATGAATATCAGTGTGATCAAATACTTGTCCATAGATCTGTCTTCTTGATTACTTCTAAAATGTTACAGTAAGGCAAGAAGTGTCAAACGTTTCCTCAGGGACAATGAGGTCCTGGAGACACAACTGAAACATTCGTGCCTGTGGATATTTCTGCCACTATATCCTGTTTGCTGCCATAATAATCACTCTCTCAAATTCAAGATTTCAGCGTATTTCTCAAAAGTTAGTAAGCATTCCAATGCATTTCAGTGGTTTGGGGTTATTTCCTTTGCCGGTGATTCAATTTGCTTGAGACCAAACATTCAAGCCTCATTCAAGCCCAAATAAAACGTGCAGCTGCAAACGATTGTAAACAACAGCACAACCCTGGTTTCGCCTTAAAGGGCGAAAAGCAGCTCAGCTAGTACAGCAAAGCAGTAAGAGAAATAAGAGGCTAATGTTTGACTTAATGCATGTAAACGTGAGGCTATGCTTATGAGAAATTACTTCTTCCTAGAGTAATTTAAAAGAAATCACGCAGGACACAAAATGTTGTTTACTCCACAAGCATATTTCTCATACCATGAGGACGGGGTGGGGATGGGGAGAGCAGCTCTTGTAGCATGTTGGGAATGGCTTAGGGCCATTCAAAATGCACAAAATGCAAGTCCATCGCCCTTATAAAGGCAGAATAAAATTCAGCGGAACACATTAGGTCACTTCTTATGCACTCTGTACTTTTCTTCGGTTTAAGTGACACCAGAGAGTCCATGCCTCAGCCTGTGACAGCACCTGACACTGGGGAAACAACTACAGTCTTGTATGGCTCATGTCCAAAGCAGACATAACTCCATTCTGCTCTCCTACGAAATACTGATGTTGGGAAAACGCTAAATTTGAATTCAAGCTGTTTTAACTGGAGACACCAAAACAGAGCTTTTAGGGAGGAATTTTGGGGGGTGGTGATGTTTGGAATTTCTTTAGTTGATGGGAATTCATCAGTATTGATATATTGTAGAAATGAGGGCTGAAATATTATGGGGAGTACAAAACACACGTAAAAATGATACAACCTACTCATATTTTATACCATAAGAATGATATAACCTACTCATAATGATGATAACCTACTCATTAAACAATCATGTAGGAAAAAAAAATGCCAAAGTGGTGAGAGATACCTCTGTAGAATTTGTAAAATAAACTTAAATGAGTTTTGAAGCTGCTGTTCCCATTAGAATAAAATATTTGGAGAATGAATGAAGAATGAAGAAAGGGCTGTAGGGTGCAAAATCATTACTCTGTCTTCATACAGTTCTTCAATCCAGCTGCCTCATAAAACCAAGGGCAATCCCAAACTGTTAATGGTGCTGCATTCACAAATGTTTGTTTTTTTAGGCAGCTCAGCACCTTCCATCCAGAAACAGGTATTTACAAAAGCCTAGGAGTTTAAAGCTCAATGTCAAAGTCCCAGGTCCTAAAAACTTAAACCCCAACTGACTTATTATGTTGGTGACACATGTGAAAATAGCCTTACAACACAAGGATGATAAAAGCAGGATTTCTTCTGTGGTCTTTGAGCAGAGGTGACAACTGAACTACATATTTAGCTTATGCTGCTCTCTGTTGCCCTTGAGGAATGCAGGACTCAATGCCTGAATCATTACTGTTTTCCTTACTAGTCCTGTTGGCTTTTGGGATCTTTTCAGATTGCTTTTGCTCTAGAAGGGAAAGTGTGCTTAATGGTGAATGATGGCCTGAGAAACATGCTCATATCTAGAAAAATTTAACTGGGGACAAAGTCAGCGGAGCAAAGGTTTATTTACAGCTCTGGGTGCATGCCTTCATATCCCGTACGCACACTTGGCACACTTGTTGAGTACAGAGTCAAAGTTTTTTATAGTCAAGCCTTTTACGTATTCATAGGATTTTCAGGAAGACAAATCCCACCTTCCAAAGGCTGACACTATCTTCATTCTTTCTTTTGTGCATATCCAGGAGGGTCTTTTAAGAGCTAGTTCATAAAGGCTAATAGTAGTCTTCTTTGCTATGAACTTTATACCTACTTAACGCAGTGCATGTGCCTAAAGCCCTTATCATATAATTTGTTCTGTTAGTTCCAGGTTAGATACTGTGTTAATCAAGCATGACTGCCATATGTCCTATGTCCAGCCACAAAAGTCTCTTGTTCCTGTTCATTTCATGGTTTCAGGAATTTACATTCTTCCCGTCCACCTACGCGATTGTGCTCAAGCAGGATACAATGCAAAAACAAAGGTAAAGCAACCTTTTGCTGAAGCAACTATTTATATTGTCAATCACAAGGGCTTATATACTCCATTCACCTTTACATGCCTGCTTCAGGTCAAATCGTTGCTACATATCAATCTCACAGTACAGAATTTACAGTGTAAATAAATACATGAAGAAAGAGAAGAGCACAAAACATGCAAGCAAAAAAAATGGAATTGCATTCTTATGTTTTATTTGTTGCACGTGCTTCTATTTTCCTCCTCCTATTTTGCTGGGTTTTCTTGTGTTTTTGGTTTTTTTGTTGTTCCCCCTCCCCATTCCAGGCCTTGCTCTTCCCTTTTTAGACACACTGGGCTCAATTTGGGATGTAAAAAATAAGAAAAATAAAATTATTAATCACTTACAAGATGTCCTGAAAAACATCTCTCTGTCTGCCTATCCAAACAGCTGCATCTCAGACTATTGGGGATGCGTCCTCCCATTTATCTTCCCCACCTTTATATAGAATAATAAGTAAATCCAATATATTCAGAGTAATCATTATGATTGTGGCATCAGCATCCTCATGAACAAGAAGAGGTAGGTTGTGTTACACAGCTTGTCTTTTTTCCATGTATATAGGAGCTCATTGGCTCTGAAAGCAGAATAATAGCTCTGCCACTCTCTGGCAACTACTACAGCACAAAAGCACTTTAACAGCTTTTCTCTTCCTGGAGACAGATCTCTTTTGTCTCTATGGAAAATGGAAGTACCTCTCAATTTTGTATAATCACTCTTGTACCTCAAGTGAACAGAAATAACACTTCTCTTTTTTGGTCTACTGTTACTGCTGCATTACATTTCTGAGACTAATCAGGCTAATAAGAATGTTTTGGGGAGTACATATACTTTATTACTCATTCTCCAGCTCCAAGGCAAAATGAACTAAATAGCTTGCAGTCTGCACAGGCTTCAGGCATACAGCATAAGCACTAAGCCTGAGAAAATGGCTGATGTAGCACAGCACCACAGCATCTCTGAGGCTTTTAGCAATTTCTGTATAATGCCAAACAGTGTAAAATGCAGTGTAAAGGTCCTTTGATAGTAGAAGGAATAATTAACGCAAGTAATTATTATGGAAGAACACAGCCAACCTCATTTGTACCAAGAGAACTCTGCTAAACTCCTTGCATTTGTGATAAAACTTAACTTCAAGGCCATTTTGCAGTCCCTTTGCGTGAGCAGTGTGATGGGCGTAAGAATAAATACAAGATGAAAATCCTGAAGCATAATTTTAATGAGAGGCATTAGACATTTTTAGGTGCATTAAGTTTTATATTAAGCATGAAAAAAAAGCCCTGAAATTTTGTTCTGGTTTGATTACTACGTAAACCTGTCTCTCAGGAAAGGACTCCAAACAGTTGATGCTGAAGCTACTGCAGATTTGTCTGTCCATGAGATAATGAAAACCGTTTCATCAACTTTCACTTTCTTAGAACTGCATAATCAAAGTGAGTTGGCTGAGTAATCCTGGTCTGCAGCAAAATATGTGAGACATCTGCTGGCAGCACATTAAAAAAAATACAGCTTCCTTTTTTCTTACTGGCAAATATAATAGCAGATACCGAAGTCTAGTTCAAAACCCAGTGAGATTAATAGAGTCAGTCCTGTTGTTTTCAGTGGATTTTCTTTTCTTCTTTCTTTTTAAATTGGACCACTAATACTTTAGAGGTTCCAAAGACTGAAGAAGTTCTTTACTGTGAGGATGGTGAGGCACTGGCACAGGTTGCCCAAAGAACTGGGGCATGCTCCACCCCTGGCAGAGCTCGAGGCCAGGCTGGACAGAGCCTTGGGTGATGTGGTCTAGTGTGAGGGTTGGAAATAGGTGTTCTTAAGGTCCTTTCCAACCCAAACCATTCAAAGATTCTATGATTCTAAGACAGCTAATAATCTTAAGCCTACTTTGAGCTTTTACTTTTTTTTTCTTTTCTTTTTTGTCTGTTTAAATATACCAGCTGCCTTCCTTTCTCTGCAGTGATCAAATGCAAAATGAACACTTGCAGAAAGAAAGATGAACAGCAGAAGAATACAGAAGCAAACAGAAAATTTTCAAAAGCCAAACCCAAGAACTTTGAAAATATCTTTCAAATACATATAATTAATTTCCTATTCTGCAACTCACAGAAGATGCACATTTGGCCAAGTTATACTGGTGGAATTGGCCTTCATGGATCACATAATTCACCTTTGGGCTTCACCTGACAATCCTCAAATTCTGGTGATTTTCAAGTTCATTTTTCTCTAACCTTCGGAAATTATTACAGTCAAACCCAGACCTCAGCTCCTGCTATTGTGGATGAGAATTCAACTTGAGTAAAAAATTTGCCAATTTATATCTGCTCTCTACATTAATGAGTGGGTTGGTATTGACGTATATGCACAGAGGTAGAGAAAAATTGCAACCAAATTCCCATCTCTCTCCACACATTTCAGTTTTCTGGCCTACTAATTTGCCAAGGCAGACGTAAGTGTTCTTGAAAGATCTAATACCGGTATCTATGTCAATGTTAAACATACAGAGTTTCTTTCACAATTTCATGCCATTTCTTCTCAGATCAAGTGTCCCAAGCTGTCCTTTAAAATTTCCTGTTTACTGAAGTGTTCCAAAAAGATTTCTTTGAGCAAGTGAAAGAGAAGCCATGTATTTACAAGTGGCTTGTCTACACTGAAGAACTAAAAGAACCAGAAACCCACATACTTGGGAAATGACCTTTCACTAAATCCAGTGGTTTCTTGTCTTCCACACCTTTCCTTCTACAGAGGTCCATTTAGGATCAAAACCCCTTAGCAGCAGAACACCTTTTATTATTACAAGACAGCATTTCTTCAGGTATATGAGCTGCTTTGGCTCATGTTCACTTCACAGTAGTGAGTAGTATATGGTCATCAAAAAAGCCCAGTTGTACTGAGTCTGAAGCCATTGCTGAAAAGAATAAAACCATTCCAAAATCCCATGTGCATACATTAAACTTTAGTCCTTTCTATATATATAAACTACTATATAGTAGTTTTAAAACTATCAGATTTGATTCAGCCTTTATTTCATATTGTGCACATTTTATGCTATTGTGAATCCGCCTCTCTAATGAAAGAAATTATTTTACTGTAACTGTGAAGAACTTTTTCCACCTCAGGTAGATCTAGCAAATTGCTGAGCAAGCAACAGTGTTTGAATTCAACAGGCTTAGTTCTACAGAAGTCCAATACACTTTAATGATAGAAGAGGAAAGACCTCTTGTTGGAGTCCTGACTACGTACTATTTGTCCAATAAACACATCTTTCTGTGTTTAAGCCTCTGACTATTGTGTTAGTTCTCTTCATACTGAGTACTTCAAAAGACCGCCTCAATTTCACACATCACAAGGAGGAAATAATACATATCATCTGAAGGAGAATTTTACGCAGTTCTGCTGTGTAAGGAAGAATGTTTCTACTAAAAAAGGTAAAAATGTTTGCCCACAAACTCTGTTAAAAAAAAAACCCCACACATTTCAGTAGACTGCTGACCAGACTAACTTAGCTTTGACTGACAGGAAGGTGTTCTGTTCTAGATGCTGTTTTACCTCAGCACTGCAAATAGTGACAGGAACATTTATGGACCTTCAGCTCCTGGCAGTCTTATTCCCGCCTGCAAACAGGCCTAAAACTATAATATGCACAACTCTTGGTTGTGCCTTCCTGCAAGGAGTCATTTAAAAGCATTATGTCCAGATGTTCCAAACAGTGCTTTCAATTTATTTCTGTTCATAAACCAAATGTGTCTTGGAGATGCCTTGTACATCCCTGTATATGCTACTACGTATGACCTACTCCATACAGATTTCTATTCCATGAAGAATGCTCTGCCAAGAGGGTTACTTTACAATTAAAAATCATAATTTCAAGCTATTTTTTTTTACAATTTCTATCATTAAAAAAAAATAATTTTCTTAATTGTTTATACTCCAAGTACTGAGAAAGTAGGGCTTGGTGCAAAGAAAGCTTCCCAGATTAACTAGTAATTTTTTCCATCTCAGCCTATGAGTAAGCAGAATCTATTTTACACAGGTCTGTTTCTTTTGCAAAATTAATATCTGTAGGTTTAAAGTAAGAATGTAAAACTTCATGTGAGGCGTTATAAAACTCACGACCAGCAGTGAAGGAGATCCTGAAAGCAGGAGTTTGGAAGCAAAAAGAGAAATTTGACTTTTCCTGAACCTGGAAAGGTTCAGCATCTTGACTGAGGATGAATCCTTTCTCTCATTAAGGTTTGTGGATATTCCAGGAAGAGGCATTTTCACAGATTCTTTGATGACTAACTGAGACTAATCTCATCCCTCGGCTTCGACAAGACGGAAGATTTTGATGAGTTCTTCTAGTCATAGTGTGAGTTATGCCAGATACATTTGAATGTATATGTGACACTCTCTACAGACTTACTACTTTTTTGTTATTGCTTCTTAGGTAGCAGGGGAAGGGACTCAAGGGAAGCTCAAAGACTTTAATATGTGCCACTGGCATTCAAAAAATAACTCCCAAACCAGGAAAACAAGAGGTGATGGAACTGCTTCCAGGCCAGCCAGGGAGCAGAGAATAAACAAATTCATTGTGTAAGAAAGAAGTATTTTCAGAAGCAGGTCTTGTGCGTTAGGATCAAAGGGGCTCATAAATTTAGCCCATTCCACAGCAATGAAATATTAGTAGTGTCATATAATCCGATGACATTTATGAAATTCTGTTTTGCCAGCAGATCTCTCTGCATCCCAAAAATCAATCCAGATCTAAATTAAAAATAGAAAAAAAAAAATAATGATTTTTCTTTAGAGATACTGTCATGCTTATGTAATATGCTGACATACATATATGAATCTATATATTTAATCTATATGACCACAGACCTCTTCCTTTCTCTGAAAAATACTTGACGTTTTTGGGTCTATTATATAGCCTTAAATAATGTCAATGTAGTCTTCTCTGATTTCAGTTTTGAGCTTTCCATAGCTTAGATAGGAGGCACGCTTATTTTTCTGGTAAGCCCCTCTGATATTTGCCTAGACTTTAAAGCCGTCAGTTTTTCAGGCTCAGAAGCCATGCTTAGCTTATAAAAGCTCCTTCTTTTAGGAATAGATGGAACATTCCTCCCTGATGTGAATTCAGAAGTGAGCTATCTTTCTAAAACTCTCACTTCTCACTGTTATTCTGGCTGTTACTTACAGTAATCTAACAAAGTGAGGGGTGAAACCACACTCCATACAATTAATACATAAGAATACAACTCTAGTGAACAAAACCATATTGCTAGGTGGCAACCACAGCAGAGGGAAAAATTTAGAATGCTCTACGACTTGCAGAGAGTAAAATTTTGCCACTGATTATGGATGAAAATCTGTGTGAAAGCTGACAGGTAGCTTGTGCAAACTGGGTTTGGCTACACTAAAAGAGGGAAGTTCAGCCAACTAGTATAAGGTAAGTCTCTACTTTTACAAATACATCATCAGGAGTAGTGTTTTTTAACGTTGTGCACATAAAAGTTAAGCTTTCCTGTCTGGATAATAAAGCTTAAAAGAAAAATAATCAAAAAAAGCAACATCCCCCAGTTATCTTCATTAAAGTTGCTGCTATCTTCTACATAATAAGACATTAACTCTGACCTTCACGTTTTGCAAGCTCAGTTAAGGAAATAATTTAGATCACAACACTACCTAGCCCTAAAACACTAAATCTGTGCAGCCCGATTAAGTGCTGAGATTCTCAAGGATTTAATAAACTGAATCAAAATGCTGTGACGGATTTAAGCGCTACAAAAAAGCTATCCCTTTTGGCTTTCCATCTTGATTTGGGATCTCCTCTTTCAAACTAACAGTTCCATACCAGGCATTCAGGTTTTCTAGTAAGCTTTATATGCAGAAGGCCATGCGTTCATTATTATGAAGAGGTAAAGAAATCAAACCCACCATCTAAACGCAGGAAGCAGCTGTCAGGTATTTTAATTGCTATTCAGGTGTCATCATTCCTTTCCTAAAAAGGTTTTCTCTCAAAGCATTGTCAAAAAATAACACGCACGAAGAACTCAGGGTAATCAAGGATCTGAACACTGACCAAGAGAAGAGAATAATGGGATAAAAAGTTTACCCAGCTCATGAGCTTTACATGACTTAACTTCATTGGCATTTCTCCCAGGTTCTCCTGACTTAAAGGATGAATCTTACTCACTGTCTCTCACTACCATTACTTAATGTATATTGAAGAAGAAGAAAAGATGCTGAATAAAAATCTGATTATAATAGCCTTTGAACTGAATGGGAAAAAAATAGAATCATGCTTCCTTTAATGTGCCTGAATCAGGTTTTAAATCAAGGCACACAGATATTAACAAACTTACGTGTTGTTTTTATTCCATCAACTCCAACAACAGCAGACACATGTATTCTGGACAACCTTATTCAGTATTTTATTGGTGTAAATCTAGAGTTATACAAATGCTAAAGTACCAGCAGAGTCAGGTCTCTGAGACCAGAGCAGCAAAGCTTTATGTAGTGCATTTTTTCTGCTTAGAAAAACAGCACCTAAGTCTCCTTACTCCCATAGTCCTATCATATGTATTTATGAGATCTGGTAGAAAAACACCAAGTGAAAAGCCAAATAGGTCTACTCCTGACACAGAGGATCTTTCACTTCTGGCATGTTCCAGCTGTCTTTGGAAGCAAGCACAACATATATGGTTATTACCTTGGAAAACTCCAGTTAAATCATAGGGATAAAAACCTCTGCATATGTAAGGTAACTGAGGAATGGGATGCTTTATTTTCTCTCATTTCAGTCCTGCACCTTTTATTCCTGTTAAACAGCTGCAACCCTTAATTTATTTCTTGTATTTAATAGAGCTTTTCTGGTGTCAGTGGTACATTAAGTATAGTTTTGCAAACACTTCCAGCAGCGAGACATGAACTAGCCATGCCTTTTTCCTGTAATGGGAAACTAAAAGAGAGGGAAGACTAAATAGGGCTGCAGTTGATGATTTTCAAAATGAAGCTTGTGTTGCTGGAGTGTCATCTACTGGACACTGCTGGTACCCTGGGATCAGCCACAGAACTGGAAAAAGAAGGTCAGGAAGGGAGAACAAAAGGATCACGGCTAATTTATTTTATCTTAATGATAACAAAAGAGCTCTGCTGAATTTTGAAGTGGAAGGGGGGAATCTATCTGAGCTCTCATACCAACTCCTACACCAGCTACTTTATCTTTAATTTTCAGTTCTCACACTGATGAAATGAGAATGATAATTGCTTGATCTCCTTATGAGAATGCTGCAGCTAAGTGGATGTAAAAATATAGATGACATACTTGCTAACAACGAGCTGACACCATCTGTTTAGAAACTGCACTGTTTGCAAAAGAGGGAGCCTGCACCCAAAAGCAAAGAACTAAACTCTCTCCTTCAATTTAGCAGGACTGAGGAATTGACCATGAATATTCCACCTTTGCCTTTTCTGTGAATCTGAACAGCCATGATGTCTACATACAATACCAAATTACACAGATTTGTCTTTTAAAGGACTGGCTGTCCAAGAATGGAAGTTACATTGTTTGTACTCTGCACCACAGAAATGTCTAGATTATTAGATGAAAAAAAATATATAAAATTATTTGAAACAGAGCTTAAATGAAGGGAATGTAGATTGTCTTTGCCATTCGGTTTCTACCTCAAGATGTCTGCACCATCTTACCATAAGATGACTTAGCAAAGAGACAAGCTACTTGGTTCCTGAACCTGCCAGCTTCCACCAAATATTTGCTAGCATTCTTCTAGATAACTTCTCTCCCTCTAGTTTCTTTAGCTTTTAAATAATTTTGGATTATCAAAGATACTTAGAAGATGCTAAATAATTCTTATTTCTGCTTTTTGAAGATGAACACAAAAAATATTTTTCTACAGCAAATGAAATAAGAAAACTAGACAAAGACTGTAAGAAGCACAGCCAAAGAGAAATCACTTAAACAGTTGTAGATTTCTCTCAAGACCACAATAAAATGAAGGCATTAGGCATTTATTTTGACAAGAATAATTTTCAGGACTTTAATAATTTACATGTAATGCATTTAATTGAGATTTAGTTCAACTGCTGTAAAATACTGACATCTTCAGGTGGAAGAGCTATTGAAGTAGAAAAATAACAGAGTAGGCTGAATATAAAAGATTCAAATCAGAAATACTTCTTCACTGTAGCTCTTTTCTCTTTGAATGAATTATGTACATATATGTTTTCAAAACATTAACATAGGTATGAAAACGTCTGCAGCCTTTTCAAAATGTGATTCGAGTAACATTTCAAATAGGTGTAAAAAGACATGAATGTCCTGTACAAAATCTCCTACAAAGTGTCAATAAAATCAACAGGTCTTTATGAAAACGCTTTTCAAAGGATTTGCTTTCTATGGGGAAAGCCAACTTTTTAAACCAACTTATAATTCTGGTGGAATTGAACAAAGTAGAGTTTTCATTTAACTTGTTTCTAGCAGTTTCAATAATTTTTTTTCTATTTTTTCAACATACACACTGTCAATCTTTGGATTAATATGACTGAAGTAAAGTAAATGGACTAATTCTGGATTTGCAACCATGACAAAGAAATTAAAATATGGCTCGTGGTCCTGTTCTTCTTTTCAGTTTGATAGCCTTCAGTGGAGTTCAAGGCCAGAAGAAATTGCTGCTCCCTTATTCATAGATCCTCTAAACTACTGTCTACTTTACACTGAGATACTCACAGATTCCTCATCATTTAGAAGGAGTGCTGAAAGACATTAAACTCCTATAGAAAAAAATCCACATGGGCTAATTAGGCCGTAAGAGGAACTACAGCAGAATGTGAATAAAGCCTGCAGTCTTTGCCTACCTGGGCAAAATGTACCTTGCTTCTCCAAATTTATATCTGTCCAGAAGCGCTAATTTCAGTATATTCAAGGAACTGTTAATACAGGCTTCTGGCATTTGTTCTCAGTACCGAGGTGCTTTCTGATACTTCAGGAAGGTGTTGTTAGGGAAAATAATAGACTTTTTTTTTTCCTAACAAGGATTTTTGGTGAATTTCATTTTGGATTTGAAGGCCATGATTATATTGGAAGGCAAATACGTAATGGTTTTCTGATGTTTCAGTAATTGGTGGTTTAAAAAAAGATAATCTATTTAAGAAATGCAAGACAAGTTAGCCTCCAATGTTAAAGCCTTTTGTAAAAGCTTTAAAGTTTATACATTTTAGTATTTAATCCTTCTATGTAAAGTGAAAATGTTAGCACAATTTTTATTAAATCACAACAAGCAAGCTCTCATCTGAGTAAAACTACAGGAAACCAAATGTGGGAGCATATGGACACGGATATTGCTGATGTCTGATTAAACTAGAATACTATTGGTATTATTAAAATAGAATTGTATTAGTGAGGAACTGTGTTAAATATTCTCCATATCTGGAATCAGTTCAATCAAAAGTATACTTCTGACTCCTTATTAAGAATGACAAAAAGGAATAAAATGGTCAGAATAATATCAAAAAGCAAGGAAATGCAGAATATTGGCTCCTCCCAGCAGAGGGTGTGAGCTGGCAGCACCAAGCAGACTGGCAAGGGTCCTCCACTGCTGGAAGAGCTCACCTTTCCTGAACACCAGCATTATTTGTGGGCCACAGCAGCTGCAGTGGCACAGTGGGTTGGCTGGAACAAACACATTCAGATGGATAAACCTCTTCAAACAGGCATTGTTTTCTCCTTGCTGAGGAATCAAGCAGCCTCTTGGCTTTCTTGTTTAGATGATGTGATTCCTCTCAGTGAGCTGTGGGGTCAGTGAACCACAGGCTTGGACCATCCTGCAAGACCTTGGCAGGGCAAGCGAGGGCTTGCTGCTGAAAACTGCCTTCAGTTTAGTGCTGACAGCTTCTAATCACAGACTGCAGGTGTTCAGGAAACTATTCCAGGAAAGTTCTCATCTCACACACTAAAGCTGAATGATTGTCACATATGAAGATTAGTCTGCTTATTTTTCAGAAGAAAACTACATCTTAGTTACCAGTCATATACAACCAGTGCCCCTACTTTTGTTCTCCTCATCTTTTCCCAAAGGTTTTACTTCTAGTTTTAAATGTGCAAGAGGAGGAAAAGAAAAAAGCCACACTTCCACATCTGGAGTTAGTTGTACGCAAACATTTTAGAGCTCAGATATGCTCTGTGTTAGTTAATCGTTCAGCCAAGTTATTGCAAGGCTACTTCTGTTACACAGGACACTGCAGAAGTTAAGACAAAGAAAGTTAAGTATAAATTGCAACTGTTTGCAAATTTCATTTCTACAGCATTTTGATTGCTTTTTAGTCATTAACATTATTAAACTTATCTTTATAAGAACATACCAATTAAAAGGTTTGGCATATTATTCAGTTAACGTATTACAAAGAATTAATAATGAAGAGTTGAAATAGGTATGTTAAAGACCAAGAAGAAACTTAGAACATTCTTGGTCA
>JBCJKH010012619.1:0-12764 GCA_039877255.1 Loriculus beryllinus
CCCCCCTGCTGTAAGCAGGGACACCTCAAACTAAACCATGCCATGCAAGGCATATACAGATGTTCATCTTTTCCCCTCAGTACTGCAGAACAGAGTACAGACATTACTGGATTCCAAGTCAATTGTGGCTAGGTCCTCCTGGGGGGTAAGACTTTTCAAAGGAAGAACAGGATCTTCCAGCAATAAAGGCTGCAGTCCTTGGGCTTGATACTGTGTTTGTGTATCTCTCCTTTTACTTTCTTGGCTTTTCTGACAAGTGCACACAATAAAACATTTCATTTGGAATCGTATGAAATATTTCCTGCTGAATGGAACAGTGTTTTTTGTTTAGCAAGAAAAATAATATTCCAGTATGAGCCAAGCAAAGCCTTTTTTCCACTTGATTTTTCAATTTTGCTGTCAAACTGAAAAATCAGCTATTCCCCCAGACCAATAACTGAGAGTTCTGCTCTCCTGTACAGAACAGCAGTGTCCTGATGTTGAACAGAAGAGTATTTCCTGGCAGCATCATTTGTTGTAAGTCTTAAAAGGTACTCTGATCACAAAGAAGAAAGTGGAGCAGAGTCTCCAGCCTTTCCCCACCAGTAACACAGCTGAGCCATTTCTAGAGGCAGCAGCAGGAGCCCAGCTCCTTCCTCTGCCTCCGTCTTCAAAACTTCCTAAAGAAAAGTAATTCTATTCATGTTTTTAGCTCGCAGGCTTTTAAAACAAAGGATTTCCCCCTTAAGCAGCCCTGGAAAGGCTGTTTTCAACATGAAGCATTCACTGAAGCACTGTGGGTGTCATGTGGACCATCAGAGAGGTCTGGTCCCATCTAGCATAGACTCTTAAGGAGAAAAAAGACTAGTGCAGAAGGAAACATTTCTTCAGCTCAGGATCATCTGGGGGTCTGGTTCTCAGACCCTTTGGTGAAAGAAAAAGCATCTGGAGTTGGCTATTAGTAGTTTGGCAAATCCCATAGTGAGCAGCTGAACTCCTGCTCTCTGTGACTGTGTCGCTCTTCGCCCTGAGCATGGTGGCATGGCAATGCCAGCTGCAATGTAGAAAGCTGCAGAATTTTTGTAACACAAATGGGAGAAGATTAGTGTGGGATGTCTCTGCTTGTGGCAGGGGGGTTGGAACTGGATGATCTTAAGGTCCTTTCCAACCCTAACTATTCTATGATCCTATGAAAACCACTGAAAATCAGAACAGAAGGGATCTGGGCAGTCAACCAACCTATCTCCCTGACAAAGCCAGAAGTAACCTCTGTGATTCCTATTGTAAACCATCCTGCTTTTAAAATTCCATGGAGATAGCAGATGCACATATTCCCTGAGAAAATCTCTTTCACTTCTTTACTAGCTTCCTTACTAGAGAGCTCTCTCCAGTGTTTAACCATACTGTTCTGTGCTGCACTTTAAGCCCACATTGAACAAGGACAAAAATATTCCTTCCCTTTCTTTAACTGCCCTTTATACATCTGAAGTCAACTATCATGTCTGCTCTCAGTTAACTGTTCTCAAGACTAAAGAGACCCCAGTTCCTCTAGCCTTTCACTAAATCACAGAATAACATCAAATGCAGGCAAGGTTGATCACACTTTTCACACAGGTCATGTTTCCAGACCTCCAGCCTTCTTCTTCTTGCTTCTGGACTCTTCCAAATAACTTCACACTGTTCTTGGAATAATGCATCTAACAGCAGTGCTCAGAACAGAGTCTACTGCTGCAGCTGAGGTCTTAAAGGAAGCAAGTGGACCGTGCCATGGATTTTGTGTGTCTCCTAAATTACAGTTGTCTATCTGTAGAGCTCACAGCGTGCCTATCTCAGTCCCTGCCTTCCAGTTCTTTTGCTTCTATATCTGTCTCTAGCCACTCATTCCCATTCTTTTTTAGCAATCAATGTATTTTTCCTTAATTTCATGCGCATGCATAGATCCTTCCAGAAATCCAATTTGGATTTCTGTTTCTCCAATTTGTCAAGAACATTTGGAATTCTAATCCTTTCTACCAAAATATTTCCAACCTCTTTCATCTTATGTACAAACATCATAATCACACTTGGCAGTCCATTATTTAAGCTGGTAATAAAAATATTGACTACTATCAGGCCCAGAGCAGGTGTCAACAAAATCCCATCTGGATCACAGCTCCAGGCTATTGACGAACTGTTGATAAGTGTTCCCTGAGTGCAGCTTTTAAACTTCATGGCAGAACTTTCATCTTGCCTGTGTTTGCTCAACTTTCTGATGAGTATCATGTGAGTCTGTGACAAAAGTCTTCCTGAAATCTAGATATATGATCTTTACCACTTCTCCCTTTTCTGCAAAGTGTGGTAATCTGTTGTAGATGGAAATTGGACTGGATTGGCATAATTTGTACTTTTACAAATCTGTTTGCTGTTGTTACCTCGTTGTCATTTTCTGGTTTTTCCGAAGCTGTATGCGTTTGTGTTTGGATTTGCATTTCTCTAGGGCTGGGTAAGTCTCTAATTCTCTGATTCATCTTTCTTCCTGTTTAACAACAAATACTGTGTCTGCAATTTTTCATCTTTCGGAAAAATACCCCATCTGAATTTCAAAGAAAGACACAAAACTGTTGAGATGACAGACCTCTGAGAACTGGCTGAAGCAGAATGAATTTCTTTAGGCCAGGCTGATTTGAAAACATTTATCAACAATATAATGCCTTTGTTAGGTAATGAACTTTAGGTATTAGATAATGAACTTTAACTTTTGTAAGTGATCATGATTAATCCTTTGGCTAACAGGAGCTTTATCTCTCTATTCACCAGTAAACTGGTGCTTTCCAACATCTAACTCCTGTTTCTGAAGTGCTTGCAGTATGTCTCTTCATCTCCCTTACTAGTAGTATTTCATTTGAGTCTTGTTTCCTCTGTTTTTGTCTGTAGTAATCTGTTGTGTTCTATGATATTCTCCTCAGTAATACGACCTACTTTTCACTTTTTCCCCCTTGTTTTTGCTGCTGCTGATTTAGCAAAACTGATCATTCCTGGTTCTTCTCTGGCATTTGTTCCTAGGGATAAATTCAACTTACAACCTTGCTATCAGTTAACTTAAGTTAGCTATTCGTCCTCCTGAACTTCCTATTCTGTTCGGCTGCTTTTAGTATGAACACTAATCAGTTCTCTGATGTTCTTGAAGTCTGTTTCCTTAAAACTCAGAGTCTTTAGTTTGCTTTCTTCCTTCCTTGTTCTTCTAAGGATCATTAACTACTGTCATATCTTGATCACACTTTTAGCCAAGTTCTCTCCCACTTTTCTTACTAGTGAGGATCAAACACTATCACAGCATCCTTCCAGTAGCTTTTTCTACATCTCTATGTAGTTATTTCCTTCCCATTCAAAGAAACTCTGGAAAATTTATACCTTGCTGCATACTTTTGCCAGGAATTAGTAGGATGTTTTAAGACCACTCAAGTTACCACCTTCAGTGCTTTTGGGGTTTCTATATGGTGCCTGCAGCATGGAGGGGCAGAGGACTTTGTACCCCGATCTTTCTGATATGAGAGTATATAGGTGTAATGTATCACAAAAACCTTGCACTTGTTTCTACAATTATCATTACTGGAGGCTTTCAGCCTTCCTGTGCTTTTCTACCTTCTGGGTTTCCCATAGAGCCTTGTGGCAGCACTGACTCTTTTTCCCATCTGTGAGACTTTCAAAATAGTTACTTTCCAAAATTAAATCATATTTTTGTGCATGACTTCAGACTCCTAGTTCCTTCTCTTTATTCCCTGCAGGTTGTCTTGCCCTTGTTGTTGATCAGTCTTGTTTGGCTGATGGAGGCTTTCCATCTCAATGTGCCTAGTCACTCTGTGCTTTTCCAGAGCACTTCCTTCCTGATTGCCTCACTGAGGACTGATGTGTTTCTAGCAAAGTAGGGAAAGCTGAGTCCCGTGTTCTGGAGAGGGCAGTGATCCCCTATCATGTGCTCCAAAGAGATGTCTTGTTTCTCTGGCGATTCCCCACATCACTGGAAACTGGACTGCAGATTTAGTGCATGGGTATCTGCAGTGTAATTGTAGGGATAAGTCCAGTGTTGGGAGTCTGTAATGGGTGTAATGCCGCAGTGATGTGATATTTTCTGCTCTCAGGAAAATCACTGGGATCAGCTCTTGGTGCTGCTGGCATGTGGCCATGACCTAGAAAGACCTAGGCTCTGTGTGCAGCATACTGATCAACATGGCCCTCACCATCTGAAGCTCAGCTGGGCTGGTGGACATTTGCCACCAGAAGTGGAACTACCTAAATTAGCTGGGAATGAGCTCTGCAGGGAACTAAAAGCAGTCTAGGTTTTGGACCACGGTATAGGTAGGTCAGTCAAATACCTTGGAAGTCTTCAAGGTTATTATGGGAAACACTGTTAGACATAAGCCATGTGGAGTTTCTTGGTGACTGTCATCTGAAAGATTACAAACAATCTAACAGACTCCATTTTGAAGGCTTAGAGAACAGCAGTCTTGTTATCTGGAAACAGCCTCTTTTCTGTCTCTCAAACATGTTATCTTTTGTAACTAAGCCATTCTGTCTGCATATGTATTTGTAAAACATGTCCACAGCTTGTATGTGCCACAGGTCACCTGAAGCACCAAGGCTGTCACTCACTCTTATGCCAAAGCCACACAAAGCATTGCCGAGCTGCACTAGTGTCTTATAGATGTGCCTGATGCCAAAACATTTTAATTACTCAGTGTAATTCTATTCCAAAATATCAAATAATTCACTAAAAGGTCAATTATATTTATTCTATCAACAGAAATGAGTGTTCTTTCTTGGAGAGAAAACATTTCTGTCTGGTATCTGAGGTTTTATCCTTTTTACTGCTGTCAAGCACTCTTATGAGTGTATCATGGAAGTTCAGAAAGCCAGTAGCTAGGCCTCTCAAGAGCCTAATTGCTCTCTATTCCTAATCCTTCAGAAGCTTTATTGCTAAAAGCCTTAATTAAATGAGAATACCTTAAGATGTTTAGTACATTTCTGCATCAGCAAGCTCTACGGGAGCTAATTTACTCTTCTGAAAAACCAAGAAGCCTCTGGTTCCTGTGTCAGGTCACTGGTTTTACACTGCACTGGAGTGTGTAATGTAGACGTTATGTGTAAACATGTGCAAAGCTAGTGGAAACAACTGAAGGTCCCATTTAGAACCAGCATAAACTCAGGTTACAAGTGCAGTGTAGATATGTCCATTTTAGGGATGGCAAAGGCTTTGTAATAGAGAATCTCCCTCTTGAGAGCAAAAGCTTACAGATTTCTGGAGACAGGATTGTCTTTCGCTATCAAAGGGTGAGCTTTTGTCCTTAGAGCTGAGTTGTTGGTTAGAAGATGAAAAACACGGGCTCTGTTCTTGAGCCTTTAACTTCTCTTGGACAGGTCGCATCTATTTGGTGTGCCCAGCTTTCCCCGTTTCTAAAACGATGCTGAGGATGCTGCATTTTGCTTTTACAGCACTGCGTGAGATAGCAAGGAGTGGTTAAGAGCTCCCATTATTCTAACAGACAGAAAATATCCACTTGTAGAGCTGGAGTGTTGGAGATGGGCATAAAGAAAGGATGGAAATACAGTCGCAGTACACTCTTGCTGCTAGGAAACTGAGGGATCTTGCTGGTGGCTCTTATAGAGCCGGCTCCTGCACTCAGGGGATCAAAATTCATGGCAGGGAATATTTTTCCTCTGTGACTGGTGGGGAACCTGGCTTTATTTGCCAGGTTGTATGGCTTTATGGATAGGGGATGAAGGTATTGGAAATACCCTTGGCCTCTGCCCTGGGTTCAGCTGTAACAGTTATTTTCCTCCTTCCTAGTATCTGGTGCACTGCTGTGTTTGGGCTTCAGTCTGAAAATAATGCTGGTAACGCACCCATGGTTAGGTTGTTGCTCAGTAGCACTTACTCTGATCATGGACTTCTCAGTCTCTCATGCTCTGCCAAGGAGGAGGGGCACAAGAAGCCAGGAGGAAGCAGAGACAGGACACCTGACCCAACCTAGCCAAAGGGGTATTCCATACCACAACACATCATGCTCAGTATATGAACTGGGAACAGTTACCTGGAAGAGACTGATTGCTGCTCAGGTTGGGCTGGGTATTGGTCAGTGGGTGCTGAGCAATTGTGTTGTGCATCACTTATGTTTATTGTTTTCGTTTTCCCCTTTTAGTTTTATATGCTGTTCCCTTATTTCTATTATTATTATTATTATGCTTTAGTTATTAAACTATTCTTATCTCAGCCCTTTGGGGTTACATTCTTTGGATTCTCCTCCCCACCCTGCCTGGAGGGGCACACAGGTGTTCTGTGTGTGTGAGTGAGCAGCTGTGTGGTACTGAGTTACTGACTGGGTTTAAGCCACGACAGTCTCCCATCTCTTTTCCTAGTGGACACAATCACTTTGTGGTCATTGAGTTTCTCTTCTTGGGTGTGTTGGAAATTGCCTTCTTGCTGGATATCTGTTCCATGATGCCCTCAAGTTCGAGCTGCGGCAGTCCTGTAGAATATTCCTTCCCTACCTTTCTCACGGAATTTTTTCCCTATGGATTATGCACCATGTTTATGGAATGAAAGAAGCACTTCAAAACACAAAAGGCTTTCAAACATTTCTGAAGCTGGGCCATGTCCCTTCAGACTTTGACAGTCTTATTAATGTAATTATCCCCACCAGGTTTCCTGTAACCAGCAGCCAGAGCTTGATTGGGTTGGTTAGCAGCTCAAGCAGAGTGAAGGGCCAGAGCTCTGAAATCAATTAGTGCCAGTCACGATCAAATTGGAAAGTAATATTATTGCCTTCTCCTTCTGGGGAGCCAGGGCTGGGCATGGAGGGGTCTGTGTGTCTTACACAATTACTTCAGGTCTGAGAGGTGCAAGTCAGCTCATTAATTTTCCTCCTCACCTTGCTGAAAAGATGCAGATATTTTTGCAGTTGGGATTGGCTCACAGACAGTGAAACAAAGCAGAACTGCAGTAGGAGCCAGCGATAGTGCAGCAGGATGAAATAAGCACCAGTGAATGCTGCTCACATTTGGCTGCTGTGCTCAACTGTCCTTTTGCATCATGAGAAGGCAGCACAAAAGATAATATTCCAATGCTCAAAGAGGTGTTTTTTATGCTCAAACAGTGATGAAAAACCCCAAACCAACCAAGTTTTCAAATGTGACTGCAGACTTGCTTGCTGCGGGGCTCAGATACACCTTGACAGAGCCAATGTTTGGCAGAAGCCAGCCCATATCTCTACCAAACAGGCCACCTTGCATATTTCCTGTTTAACTGCAGTCACTTCTGACACCGTAAGTCATTCCTGAAAACTGGAGCCAAGAAAGCCAAACAGCTTTCTCAAAATGCGGGGAAAACTTTAGCCATTTTAGTGCATGAAGCTGAGTGAATCAAGCCTGTATGAACAATAGGTGTGACAAACACACGCCTTTTCTGCTCTTAGAATGAAAGGAAAGAGATGGCAGATCTGTCAGATTTGTCCACCAGTGAAAATTATTCCACAAATACATCACCTCCTCTAATTCCTATCTATCAGCCACTTGCCACTCTGAGCTCCATCAGTGAGCTGTGGCTGGTCAGATAAGCTAGCTGGTGGCTGCTTTCTCCCTGCCTGGATGGCTGCACAAGTACTTCCAGCATAGATACCTCTATTTGACACAGTTGAATATACAACCTCATGAATATTAAGGCAGGTGATTTGAAAATTCACTTTTGGGTGTTCATCTGAATGCTCTTGGAAAGCAAACAGCAAAGGAGACCTGCCACACTCACAGCATGGGTATTTGCTAGAGAAATGGGAGCTTCAGCAGTAATTTCACTTGTTCTCTTAGCATAAGGATGCTGGGTGATGGCACCTGGGAGCATCCCATCACAATGATTTGTGCAGCTGCTTCTCTGCCCAGTGCTGCCCTCCTGCCCATGACCTGGGGGCTCTTTCTCATGACCGTACATTTTCCATTGTAAGGAATTAAAACCCACCAGGACCTGCCTGGAACATGGAGCTCTGTGAGCACTGCTGACTGCCCTGTACTCACTGTACTTACTGCCTTCAGATTCACTTGAGCCAGAAACACCCTTGTACTGCTGGAGTCCCGAGAATAAGGGGAGATTTAACCTCTGTGTGTGTGTGTGCTGGTATCAGGGAGCTGCTGTGCCAGGCAGAAAGGGGCTGCCTCTTTCCAGACAGCATTACTCAGGGAGGGCAAATTAAGACATACACTTAGTTCCAGTGTTGAGCCGAAGTGGAGAGAGCACAAATAATCACTGCTCTAATTAGTCTAATTACTTCAGAGATAGCAGAGTTTTTCCCCAGGAACTTGTACTCAGTTGCTTGGCAAAGTGAACGTGGTGTGGCTAATTCAGACCTCCATCACAGATCAGCTGAGCAAGTGCACCCCAGGAGATGATGGGAGAGGCGAGGGGAAGCAGGATGGCCTCCCATCTGAGCACACCGTGCACCGTGGAGGGCTCTCGTGGAGGCTGTTACCTTCCCTGCTGCATGGCAAGAAAAAGTGCTGTATTTTGGCAACCCACAGCAATTACAAAACCTTGTGGTCAAGACCATTCAACTCCCCCCTCTGCAGCAGGGGTGTAAAGTGGGTTTAAATCAAGAGAACTTGATTTAAAAAGAAGCATTAAGGTGTTAGCATGCCTGATGAAGCAGCAGAGGGTAGCACTGTGCTGCACTTGCACCAGTCTTCCAGCCCTGCTCCCACATCTGTATGTGCTTTCCCAGGTGACCAGTCCCTGCCCTCCTGCCTCCTGTTGTGCTCTGCTAGCTCTGCATGGAGCTCTGGGGAGCTTGTTCTTTGGTTTCTGCTCCTTAAAAGATGTTCCTGTTCCAGGAACTTTCCAACCCGTCATTTCTAAAGGGACAGCAAAATTCAGCACCCATCACTGTATAAACAATTGCTTTGTGTTTACTGTAAGAGGGAAAAACATCAGGAGGACATCTCTTCTTTCTCCTTTGCTTGGTCACCCTTTGCCCAGCCCTGCTGCCTTTGAGGCTCTTCATCTCTACATGTCAAACCCACCTCTCTCACCACTCATAGCTGCAAGCATTATGCCCCTTGGCCACCAACCTTTAGCTGTATTTTATCACAAGATGATACTCCCATAAGGCCTCTTGCACCACACACAGATGATTCCATCTGCCCTCTATCAGATAGCAGCATAGACCGTCCTCTGTTCACATGGGCTGTCAAAAAGTCACATTATTGAGCTGTAGATCTGCCTGGTTTCACCGTATCTTTGAAGCCTCCTCCTTTCTCAGAGGCATGGGCAGCACATGGAAGGACTCTCACTCCAGACTGGCCAAAAAACTCTGGGAAATGGAGGAATGTTTTTATAAGAAAGCAGGAAATAAAAGTTTAGGATTTTGGGCTGGATCCTTTTTTTCCTCTCTGCCACACTGATCTGGGGGCTTTCTTTACTTTTTCCTCCTTCCCTTTCGTGAAGAACATGAAGTGTGATTTTTGACCTGTTCCCCCCTTTTTGACTTCGTAACTTTACAAATGTTTCCAGTTCATGAAAGTGACACTGTGACAAATTCACCTTTCTTCTTCAGCTTTGTCACTTCTGCAAAGTTGAGAAAGTTTCAAGAAGCTGTGAGTGGGAAAAGGGGAAAATGAAGGGAAAGGGCAAAGAAAAAACACTGGTTTTTCTCCCTGTATTCATCTTAAGATTGATGTCCCAACACAGCTCAATGTTTGAATTTGGTGGGACAGAAGCCCCTCCGAACAAACCATCTGGGACTGCTGAGGTTATGTTTGGCCTCAGCCAGGTCCCGTCGCTTCTATCACCTCTTGCTGACACTTTGCCCAGGTCAGTGTACAGCTGCCCCTGGAGCTCAGCAGGGAAGCAGCATCACTGAGCTGCAAGGCAGAAAAGAGCATCTCTCATCACCTTGCAGCTAGTCCTGACATGGTGAGCAGAGTCAACAGGGGCCAATCAACCACTCCACATCCATCTCCCCAGCACCTTCAAACGTTTCCATTCATTCTGCCCCAATGCAGAATCAGCCGTGTCAGCTGAAATCACTGATGACTGGAGCAGATTAGGAACATGCTCAGGGTCAGGAACTGCTGAGCTGCAGTTTAAAAGGCTCTTACCACCTTTAGCCTTTTCTGGTTTTGCAGGCAGTCCAAGCTGCACAGGGCAAGCAGCATCTGCTTTCTTGGTGATGTTGATTTCTCCTCTGGCTTCATGTTCCTGGATGGCTTCCAGATGTACCAGAGGGGCTCCACCAGGAATGCCTGCCAATTAGAGGCTTCAACCCATTTGAGAGCATGGATATACAATCCTGCTAAGGTAACAGTCCCTGCAGGGCAGTTTCTCTGTGTCTGAAGGTGGTTGTCTGGGTGTTATACTGCTCTCCCTGCTGAAGTGCTGCCAGTTTGGGGCTGTCACAGTTGTTTTGTCATGCAAACAGCCCCTGTTGCCTGCCTGTTTTGCCTTCTTTCGTTTGGCTGCCTGCTCTATCTATGCACTGGAACCTCTTGCAAAGAAACACTTCACACCTACCAATTTAATAATCCTCTTGAATATGGAGTAGATTCTGCCTGGGCAGCCTTACAGATCTGCTTATGAATAAATTGTCTCTGCTTTGTAAGACTAAATACATCTGCATGCTCTGGAAACATTGGTAATTACATTTGAAATGTAATCATATGGTAGAGATGGGAGGGGGTTGGTTGCCATTGTGATTTATTTACCTGTTTTTCATTAAAAAACGAGTTTATTCCATCCCCTCTAAGTTGATGACCACTAGTGGGGGTCTCACTGGTGTTTGGTAGGATCATGGTGGTTCCTGACAAAGAATATCTGTTCTTCCTCACTCTGCTAGGATCAGCATTCCCCTTGCATTTTTTCCTGCAGAGAGCTATAGTAATGAGAGCTGTAGCTACTAGTCCAGCCATATATACACAGACTTCTGAGGACCTTTTCTTTCTCCATTAATCTGTGCTTTTCCCTCTGATGACATACACTTACATTTTTCCTACGCACTGTGATCAATCCTGTATCTATTCCCTTGTATGCTGAGACTCGAGGGCCACTGGTACTGCCTGATGCCAAATCCTTCCTGGGGTGTTCTAGTTGTTGGTCAATGCTGATGCTTCCTCTTCTGTACAGCAAGCCCAGTGAGCAGAGTTTCATCTGGGCAACCCCTCAGTTCCTGTATGCACCTTCCACTTGTCCTCTGCAAAGAGGATTCCAGACCTGGCAGGAAGATATAGCTTCCAGTCACTTCACCTATCTAAATGGCTCTTAGCTTTCTGCCCTGCTGGCTTGCTCCTGTTGGTTTGTGATATCATAGAATCATTTAGGTTGGAGAAGACATTCAAGTTCATCAGGTCCAACCGTTAACCTAACTAAGGGAGTCCCTCTGGTCAGTTGGAGGCATGGTCAGAGCTGAGGGCTTTGGCACTCATCCTAAAGGAAGCATCTGAAAAAGTTGGCTCACGTTCTGAAATACTGTTTCCTTCCTTGGATGTCAAGGCAGTCCACAGACTAGTTAAGCTGTAGATATTTTCCTGATAGACAGCTTAAATTGGGAGAAATTAATCCCATCCTGAGTGCCCACGATGCACATAATTTCCTCTATCTCTATGCAACATAAAATCTCCATAAAATCTCCCCACATGGAATACAGATCACCCCAGGCTCTTCTACCTCTCATACACAAATCCACTGAGTATCAGTGATTCAGCTTCTCACCTGCAACATGCATCCTGCTAGTCTGAATCACTCAGCTGAGGCATTGGACCCTGCCCATCCCGTACACCTCTGACCCAATCTGCTCTGCAAGATGTGGGATCTTTGCTCAGATCCTTTGATAGGTGACTCTGCACTGAGGGTTTTGGAGGGTAGTTGAGCTACTGGATGATTCATGCCCTTGAGTCCCTGGTAGATGCCCTGGTCAGCCTGTCTGCACATCACAGATGGAGATCTTCCTTCCATTTTCTCCTTGGTTCATCGCAGGCTCCCATTCTTCCTGCCCATAGTGGTGGTATTTATAAAGTCTTAGTAACTTTCAGACACCAAACACCAGATTACAATCTCAGTTTGAGCTCACTGCAGGGCGGTTACTCTGATGCTGCTGTAGTGCAGCAAACACCAGGATTAGACTGAATATGTGGCCATTGAAGTAGAGCAAGCAAAGATAATCACTGTAAGGGGATAAAACCAAAAAGGAATGCAATGAAGAAACACACCAAACCATTTTAATTTATCTAAAGCAAATATGTTTGTTCTCCTGTTTGCTGAAGCAGGTCATGAATTATGATTGAAAAACAGACAAACACAGTAACTAAAGTCATATTAGTTGTTCTTTCATTTTTATTTATGAATGTGTAGTGAAAGAGAAACATGATAGGAGAAATAATGAATATGTGATATTTTTCTTTTTTAAATTAATGGTTATATATTTCAGTGTGGATCATCTATCTTGGTTTGGCTTGCTGTGTACAGGAGCAGGGTACCTCACAGCTAATCTTCCACTGCTCCACCACAGCAAAGCTATAACATTTGCTTCCATGGAATGGAAAACGGAGGCACGGTAATGTCAAGGGTTGTATATTTGTGGTGAATGGAGTTCAGTCCAGTTGGTGCCTGGTCACAAGTGGTGTTCCCCAGGGCTCTGTACTGGGGCCAGTTCTGTTTAATATCTTCATCATTGATCTGGATAAGGGGATTGAGTGCACCCTCAGTATGTTTGCAGGTAACTCCAGGTTGAGCAGGAGTGATGATTCGCTGGGAACTGAACAGGGAACTGTACAAG